>VDFB02201544.1:0-46403 GCA_007258455.2 Sequoia sempervirens | reverse complement strand
TTTTATTTATCCATCCTTACGATGCATAACTTAGAAAGTGGGGAAATAAGAGTATTAAGTGGGCAGAAGCCAAGAGTAGCTATAGTAAGAGCAATACTAGGGAATTGAATTTCCTCATTTGATAATGTAAAAAATATTTTCAATTTGATTAGTGGAAGCATCATGGATGACATTGTATTAGTCAAGTCCATCATAGTTGATAGTACATCTATGATAGCGCACAACATATCATCCATTTTATTATAATGAATTTGAATTATTCATTTAAATGCCTTGCACAATCTTTATGTATCAAATACACACCACATTGTAATTGTATACAAAATAGATTGTATTAATAAAAAAATATTTAACATTCAAATAGATTCAATAAGTAATTCAATACATCTATCAATATACAAAACATAAAATAGATAATTTTTTTAATTTCTAAGAACAATAAATATTCTAAATGTGACTTATTATATAATATATTTTAAAAAATTATAGTGTTATTGAATAGATACATATCTTAAAAATAAAATTATAAATTAATCCTTCTTACTACTAACATTTCATTATGTCATCATTGAATATCTTCATCATTTTTAACAAGAGATGCATTGTGTCAAGTTCTTGCCAATAGTTATTGCTAGATAGAGTAGTTGTTGCATGATTTGATTTCAAATAACCATGTGTCTATTATAATGTATGTTGTCCTATTGTGGGCGTAGATTGAGATTAAAGGTATGAATACACCACAAGTAAATTAGGTACGTTTCTTAGAAATTCGGTTTACAACAAACATCACAAACAAAGTATTGTTTCATATTATTTAAATAAAATAAAAAACAATTATTGAGTTCTAGAAGCTATGTGACAAGATTTTTCTAGATTTTGTTTAAGATAAGATTGTATATATCTTACCAATGGAGTTAATATTGATTGAATTTTATTGGGTGACATCTCACCATAGATTTGCACATATTTTTAGATTTATATGTCTTTTCAATATCATGATATATTATTCAATATTATTCAAGACATTAATATGATTGAAATTCAACCATAAAAAAAAACCTATTCTAAATCTAATGGAAATATTTTGCCACCTATCATGTCTATAAACTAATTCCGAATATTTTTCACCTTTCAAAAAAAATAATGCATTACAATTTCTTTTCAAAAAGTGAATGACAATTTATTTTCACTTAAGTAAAAATACCTTTCAATTTTTATTTTTTTGTAACCTATCATGTCTTTAATAGTATTCCTTGTCACTCAAAACATTCATAGGGTTGAAAAATTAACCAAAAAATTTAATGCATTACAAATAGTGCTCATGTCATTCAAGCAATTAATATAGTTGATATTTGATTCAATGAGTTAGGTAAATATAGATATAATTTTTTTTTAAATTGAATTTTGTAATGTTCTCAATATGAACCAATAAAAAAAAAGATAAATGATATTTTTACAATTATTTAAAACAAAAAATTAAATACATACTATAGAATTTTTGCTCATTTTTTTAATTCTATGTGATGATTGGCTAACTGATGAAAGAAATCAAATGCAATGGATGCATAAGTATTCCTTCCCTGGTGAATGAGAAAATGGAACAAAAGAGGGAGAGTTGAAGTGTGGAGTTGCCTTGAAACCCTACTAATATTTTCCTGCAAAAAAGTGAATAGCTAGTTAACTTGAGCTTATCAGAGCCACTTCTTCACACATTTTAATGTTTTCTAAGAGTGGTGTTTGTTCTGAAGTGGTGTTGGCTAGGGCATGGGATTGTGACCGCAACTACACCTATTCTAGGTTGCACTTAACGATAGGTGTGGAATATTTGAAGGGAGGACACCTTTTTTGGGATATCTTTGAAATTGCAATCAACTCTCAATGAGAATTAAGGTTGAGGCCAAAAATATCAGTGAGGCTCTTAATAAGGTTGATGGTGGGGAGCCCAATGGTGAGGTAGAGTTGATAGAGTATGGTGCCAAAAATGGAGAACTAGTTACCATGAACATAATAGGAAGATATAGAGGCGAGAATGATTATGCAATGGGAGAGCCCAGCAATGAGGAAAAAGGTAAAACCCTATAATTTTTGCTCCCAAATGATGTTATGGAATACATTCCTGAGTGCCAACATATATCTATGATTATATTCTTTTTAAGAGGCATTCCTTTTGAATTAGATTTTTTCAAATGGGCTAAATTAAATTGAGAAAATAAAGGTCAGGAAATTGAAACAATGAGAGGGTTAGGAAAAGGATATGTGTCTTGCACATTTAAATCTTCTTAGCATGCTCAGGTAGTTTTACAATATGGGACTTGGGTTATATGTGGCCAAATTTGTTATTTGCAAGCTTGGACTCTTGAGAACTTCACCCTGAGGGCCCTTCTAGATCCTATTATCCTATGTGGGTGGAACTTCCTTTTTTGAACCTAGATTTTAGACCTTTCCTTTGAGAAATTGTTTCATTGCTTGGAAGGGTTATTTGGTGCAAGAATAGTTCAAACAAATTTTCCAGCCTAGGGGTGCACCCAAGGGTATGTGTGGAAATGGACTTGAACCAACCATGGCAAAAAATATTAAACTCATTGGACTAGGGTTTGAATTTTATTAGCTAATTGTCTATTTGAACAAACCTAATGCTTGTTTTTACTGCTATCAAGAAGGTCATTTGATTAGAGATTGTCCTACTAGAAGGAATAAATCATTACAAACCTTTGTTGAAATGTCACCTAGACAAAAATAAATTAATAGCAAGTTGCCTATCCCTGCCACTCTTAAGGGTCTAGCCCATGCAAAATTGCTAGAATCACCTGTTAAAACTCAAAATATTAATAAGACTATGACCACAAATAACCTAGATCCCAAAGATGAGGAGATGCAGGATGGATGGAATTACATAAGAAAGAGAAAATAACCTTCTAGTTTTGATATAGGTCAAAATGGTGATATTGTGTCCCAAGGCCTCCAACTTTCACCCCCTCATCGTAACCATAAATCTAGAAGTGAGGCTTCTAATTCTCCCCCCCTTCTGCAAGACAAAGATCTAGGTCCCCTCCTCCTATTACAAATATTTGGGTACCTCTAATCCAAGGATTGCATTGGTTAATCAATTTGAAGGTTATCCACAAGAAGAGGACTATCTATCTCTTCTTTACCATGAATTACAAAATTATGTCATGGAATGTAAGAGGGATGTCTTTCCCTTATCGTAAATATGGTTTAAAGGATGTTATTGTGAAGTGGAAACTGGATATTGTCTTTTTCTAGGAGGTTAAACTTAATGGTCTTTGTCTTGCTTCTTCTCTATCTGACGTATGAAGAGATGCATATTTTTTTATACTTCACATAGAGAAGGAAGGTGGGGTAGTGATTGGATTTTCTTCTTGGGTCTATAAGTTTGTCATTGATAAAGGTGAGGACCATTTACATAGTTGTGTGTGGGCCCTGACCTTTATCAATGGCCAACCTATTGGATTTTGCTTAGTTTATGCTACAAACTTTGTTAAAGATAGATCTAAATTGTGGGACTAGATGGCTAAAAACCTCCCCAATGTTGATTGGGTTATAGGAGGTGATTTCAATATGGTAGTGTTTGCTCTCAAAATTTCGCACCCTAAACTGAACTATACAAGTTTCAGCAATCTTGGAGAAACATTAGATTCACTTCTATGTGGGACTGTTGGAACGAAGTGAAAACTCCAGGTTCTAGGCCAGTTCCTAACTGGTAATATCACCTAAACTACAGATTTGATGGGAAAAGGGTAAGATTATGACTATGTAAATCAGTAAATACTAAAAATATGAAATGGAAAGGGTGATACACTGAACTAATAAGAGCTATGGAATACTTCGATTTACAATTGAAAATTGACAATGAACATAAGATTACACATCAAATATCTATAAGTTTTGCATTAATGTTTCACAAATAGGTTTGATTCACACACATATTCAAGAAGGAAAATATTTTCACAGATTAGAATCCATGTGTAATTATGTGAACACAGTTTGTAATTCATATAATGCTACTTTTTGCAAAGGCATGAAAACAAAAGATAAAGTTATAAGGGAATAGAAGAAATTCACAAAATAACTTGATCATTAACCTGAAATGCTCAACACTTTGCAAGAACAAGATGGTAATTTGAATCATCAACAGTGACCAAGGTAAACTTTGTATATTATGCTCCAAATGAGTTACAAAACCTGCAAAATATATGACAAGGGACTCTCAAAGTCACAAAGTCTCTATTTTCCTATTCAGAACTACTTAAAAAATGAGCTTCAAAACTCATAAGTACAACTCCCAACCACCCAGGGTTGGATCCAGAAAAATAGCCCCCAAAATAGGACATCCCACTTTCCAAAAGAAAGTCAGATACATGGAAAATTCTCCCCAAGTCATTAATCACCCTATGACTCAGCAAAACCAACTCTGAAAGCACTCCAACTAAAAATAAAAGCATCCAAACTGCCTGAGAAAAGTCAGATTCGACCCCTAAATCCTCTCCAACATCCCTAGATACCCTCTTGATGCTTCCAAATTGAAAATAACCTCCCAAGATGCTCTCCAAGTCATAAATTAAGATTTATCCTCTCCTCAATGACATACATGAGTGACTCCTTTAATTTTACAAATAAGAAAAATACACTCTAAGTGATTTATATTATATCACTAAAGTGAATTTTACATTTTATGCAAAATATAAAATTATCAATCATTCGGCTCTAAAGAAAGTCAACAAGTTGAAAAGTCTTAAAGACTTTTGATGTGTCGCATAGAAGGAGAAAATGAAGACTTCAAGGCATAAAACAAAAGGTTATATACCCTAATGATTCATTTTGCATTTTATAAAAAATAATGGTTAAAATGCCATTATCCACCAATTTGCATTAGGGTATCAAACCCTAAATGGAAAAGAAAAGAATGAAAGCTATCATTCATTTTGAGTCTTCTCACTGAAGCTCAACCGCCACCAGCAAACCCTAATCAACTTTGAGCTTGGAAATCTCTATTGTGGACATCATTTTTGAGAACTTCAGGAGATTGAAACTGACATTTGAAGGTAAGTTGATTTGTATCCAATTCTGGAAGATTTTTAGTTTTGAAAGCCTTTAAATGCTTTCAGGCCACGGCTATACTGTTGTTTTTTTTTACATTTCCTCTGATAACCTTTTATTTTTGTTGGTGTTCTTGCTTTGGCCGCCATTATCAAACTTTCTGAAAGATTTATTGCAGAAATATGAGGTAAACCTGATTTATTTTAAAACCTGATGAATTCTCATTGTTATTTGAAACTCTTTGAGGGCTCCTAGGCCGCGACCTTGCTTACGCATTTGAGTTTCATTTTCACTTAGTGGTTGTGGCAATACTTTGTTAAGGATTTTCTATATTCTGTTACTTTTGTGCACATCTATTCCTCCTTATCAGAATATCAAAAAGGCCTTGACTTAAATGGTTGCGACCACATGTTCATGATGAAGATGTCTCTATGCCCGAGCTTTGTCTGTGAATCTCATGATTCATTTTTTTTGAAGTATCGTCTGCATTCCATCATGGTTGTTCTGAGTTTTGTTTTCTCCATTAAGAAGAACATGATTCGTCCAAATGAGATCATCTTAGATTCTGAAGTAAAAATATATCTGGGTTTGCTTAAAAAGTTCTGAAACTTTACCCAGAGTCCATTTAAAATTTCGGGTTTCATTATTTGTAATTTCTGGGTTTAAATCTATGTTTAAAAAAAAAAAACTTCATCACTATTCTTTTAGTGGTTGTAGCTGTATTCCCAATTATTTGCTCTATATAAAATGTTGATTCCTCCATTTTCGCTCAGATTTTAAAAAAACTTGCATTTTGCTCAACTCTAATGGCATTGTATCTCTACTGAACAGGAATTCTTCTATTAATTGTTATTATTTCTCATGAGCTAGAGCTATTGCAAAAATGCACATCTCCTTTGCATTTATGCTTGTACCCATTTATTCCTAGTTTACCGTAGCATTATACACTATTCACTGTCCATTTGGGATTCACATACTCACTTAATAAGTGTGACCTTTATATATATGATACTAGCTCGGGATAATACCATAAACCTCTCTAAGGAACTGCTTAAAGAATCATGAACTTGATTGTTATTTTTGCTGACATGGCCATCTTTTAAGATGGAGCTATTACCTTCTTTCAACCTTTAATCACAAATTCAGTCATTTTATACTGCAGGAATCCCTAAACAGTCCTCAACTAGTTCACCATGGACTGTCCTGATATCAAGGGATAAGACTGTCCCTTTATCCTTTGATTAAATACACATTAGATAATACATTCAGAGTATCCTCCAAGTGTAGAATTTCATGTGTATTGCTCTTTGATAGTATAAACCCCAATTAGCTCTTATATCTTTTAACAGTCTTATGACTGTGCATAAATTGTTCTCTAGCCTATGAATGTCAACTAATTCTGCCCTTCATTATTAATGACTGTCATGTCATCCCTTTTAAGATGACAAGCCATTATTTAATGCTGCCTTGGTCCTTTTCAGGGAATGACTGTGCTTCTCTTTATGAACTGTAGGCTTGTCTTTTGTTCATAACTGCCAACTAATTCCTGTGACACTTCTTGCTTCTTGAATTGATAGGGCAAGTTCAGATCCATCTTTACTTCCATGTACTGCCTTTTGCAAGCCTACTATAAATCTTTCATTTTCATAGAGCATATATGTGTTGTTTCACAGGGCATAAGATTTGTCCACAGCTGGGCCCTCTGAATAACTATGATAGTGATTTCTCCTCTTATGCATGTTGCTGAATAATCCTTGTGTTCTCATGAGTTGAGCATAAATAATAAGCTGGGCTCAACCCTCATGGGAGCCACATTAATCTCCACTCATTTAATCTGAAAATAACTGCACTTGTAGCTGCACATGGAACAAACAAGTTAGAAAAAATGAATGTCTTCTGACCAAATGGTTTTCCTAGACACCCGAGGCATTCATTGATCTTCTGATGCTCATAGAGATAAGTTAACACATGCATAGGTGGATGATATAAATGATCATGTATAGTTATGATTTTTTATTGCTTAGAGTATAACTCTAATACATTGCTTGACTGCTGCAAGGATAGGAGCACATGGAAACTAGGAAGGACAAGCAACGAGGACAACATCAGAGCGAAACAAACCTCAACCAGTCATTCAAGCAATGACTGGTCATCCCTTCTGCATGCTTATTTATTTCCTTCATTTATTCATGTATTGATTTATCTTTATTTGTATCAAAGAAAAAGTCAGTCTCACGGCTTGCTGTGTGAGACACATGTACCTTATCACATTCAATAAAGACTACATTTTCAGAAATATGTAAATCTCTCTTTATTACATGCATGTGTATGAATGTAATGATCTGTAGTTGTAATCTTTTCAGATTTTCATTTATACATTCGAATGTGATGAAGAAGGAAAATAAAAATGTACCTTATTTTCTCCAGTTTAAAACAAATTCTACCCTTTTGAACCAATGAGTGAAAAATGGGTAACATGTAGAACACCAAAATAATCATAGTTGGCTTAGCCATATCAAGTTGAATAATGAAGAATTTGACAAGTAGTTGTTATGTCACAATAAATTAGGTGTTGTTGATCCAATTCATAACAAAAGGGGTAGTCATGACACTAATTAGTTCACCTAGTCTAATTACAGATTTGGGGAGGATAGGAAGCTGAGTAGACTTGAACAATTTTATATATCTTCAAATATTTTTGTTGTTCAAGAATCCTCATGTTTGGTGGTCAGGGTTGACTACTCTTCAACTCTTTTTGACCATTACCCTATCATTTTCACTATCTCTAGAGCTAATAATAGTAATGTGGACTTTGAGTTACCTTACAAGCTTAATGTTTCTCATTTAAAAAATCCTTCCTGTGTGGGAGTGTTGGTGGGCCTTTGGAATTATTTCCCCAAACCAAATGAAGGGGAATCCTATAGAAAAAGGTGGCATAATGATATTTCTAGATGTGTTGAATTCCTACGTGCTTTTTGAAAAAAATAGCTTGGAAACAAAAACAAAAATTAAAATCCCTTGAAGAGAAGTTACAACATAGAAAAAAATTACTTAATGCCAATCCTTTTAATCATAATTTACAAACATCAGTGGTTGCTTTAGAAACTCAAATCTGCAAAATGGATAATTATAAGGGGCAGGGAGTTGAAATTAGGGCTAGATTATACTAGATTAAAGAGGGGAATAAAGGCCTTAAATATTCTTTTAAGTATCTTAACTATAAGCACAAGAAAGAATTTATTGGTGCTATTCAAGATGATGCTAGTTTGGTTCACACCAAGCAGACATACATAAAAGGGTTGTTTCAAAAATATTATGAGGAGTTGTTCAAAGAAGACCCACATTGGCAGGATGCACAAGCAATCTTGGAAGATATGCCTAAAGATATTATCCCCAAGAGGGTGGACTCTGAATATAGCCATTTTATAGATCACATTCTACCCATTAAAGACTTAGAACATGTGTTTTCTATGCATTCTTATAAAAGTCCTAGAGTTGATGGGTTGTCAGTGGAATTTTACCAAAAATATGGCAACACATTAAAGATGATTTCTACCTGGTTTACTTGGAGGCTTTGGAGCATGCTTCTTTAGGACCTAACCTAAACAAAGGTTTAATTAAACTCCTTCCAAAAGGGAAAATGAGGATACTATTTCGAATTGGCATCCAATCACCTTGCTTAGTACTTCTTTTAAAATTATTACTAAAACATTAGTAGCAAGAATTAAACCAATTGTGAAAGAAATAGTCAAACCTAAAAAAATTGGGTTTCTTGGTGGGGGGTTCATCCTAGATAACCTTATCCTTGCTTGGAAAACTGTAGAATGGGCTCAACAATTGGGCCAACAAGCCCTTTTGGTGAAAGTGGATTTTGACAAAGCATATGATATAATTTGTTGGAGCTTTATAATCAAGATGTTACAATGGTTGAGTTTTGGTCCTAAATTATGTAAACACATTCAAATTTTATTTAATGACACTAATGCTTAGTTAGTGATTAATAAAGAGTTGACTAATATCTTCCCTTTACAATGTTCAATTAGACAAGGTTGCCCCTTGTCTCCATTCCTAAATGTGCTTGTTGTTGATGCTCAAGTGGATATCTACTGCAAAAATATAATCACTTGAATCTAATTAAGGGTATTTCTATCCCCCATAATATTGCAGTGATTAACTCTCATTTTGCAGATGACAACATGTTGTTTATCCAAAATTCTACGATGAAGATCAATAATGTTATGGGAGTCCTTAACCTTTATTGTGAAGTGTCCAACTCAAAACTTGCTCACCATAAGATGAAATTTTTGATGGTACAATCAAGTTCATCTTCATGGTGGATTCCTAAAGAGTGGAAACAAATTAAAGATGGATAGATTACTCGGTATCTTGACATTCCATTTGGGATGGGTGTCTTAATTTTTGAAATGTGGATCTGGTACTTACAAAAATATAAAAATAAACTATGTACTTGGGGGAATAATTTTTTGTCTTTTGCAGGAAAAATTCAAGTTGTGAATCAATTTATTTTGGCTTTGCAAGTGTATTATTCCTCTTGTTGGATTCCATCAAAAAAGGTTATGAGGACCTTATTAAAATTGTTCATAGCTTCTTATGGGCTAATTGGGGTGGTAAAGTAGGTTTTAAATCAACCTCTTAACTTCATTGTATCCAAACCAAAGCCAAAGGTGGGTTGGCCCTTGTGGGTCCAATGACACAAGGGACTTGCCTGGCAACAAAATGGATTGTTAGAACAGTTAGCAGAGATGTTTCGTGGAAAAATTTGGTTCATTTTTAGATTCCTCAAGCTATCGTCAAAGGTAAATTGCAAGTTGTCAGTTGGGAAGATAAAATTTTACTACCGCCTTTCTTCCATCTTAAAGCTTCCTTTCCCTTACTTTCAATCTGGAAGGCATGACAACAAGTCAAAAACATTTTGGATTGGAAAATTTCTCTTCAACATGGGATCAACTTTGGATCATCGGTAATATGGTGGAATAAACTAGTGCAATATCATGGCCAACCTCTGGTTGTTGCTTTTCCAAGGTTGACATATTACTTATTTAGAAAAAGGGTTCAAAGGCTTGGGGACTTATGGGATTTTAATGCTTAAGAGTGGATCAATTCGTACTCCCCCAATAATAACCTAGGTCTAAATTGTAAAATAATTTTTTTTTATCTTTGTTAAGTCGTTGGTTTCCTTTGAGTTGGTTATGAAGATGTGTACCCCCTTCATTGTAAACCTTTCAAGGATTGGTGGTGGTTGTCCAAGTGTTAGTTTGTGTTGTTTCATCTTAAAAAGGTTTACTTGAATCTGCTTCCACACTTACCCTTAAATCTCAAATTGAATTTGCAATGGAATTGCAGGTTTCAAGAAAAAACTTGGAAAAAGCTGAGTGCCCAAATCTGGCATTCTAAAACTGAAGCTAATATTCAAATCTTAGTTTGGAAAATATTGCATTGTAAGCTGCCTGTTGGTGACAGATTGGGATACATATAGATTCACTTTGTTAAATGCCCCTTTTGTAAACGCACTGAAAGTTTGAAACATATATTTTGGGACTGTTTTGTGACGAAAAGGAAATGAAGGGTTATTTTTGTTTATCTCCTTGCGATTTTTGAGCATACTTTGAGTTGGAAAGAAGCTATTTTGGGCTTGGGCCTACAAAACAATATTGTTGCTAATTCTATAAGACAAATTGTCTTGTTTAATCAATGGAAAAGTAGGTGTATGGCTTGTTGATCATAATGTTTATTTGGAAATAGAAATGCTAAGGTTTTACTTTGACATCATTTTGTAAATTATTTTCCTATATTCACAAAAATGGTGTAATTTGTTCCAAATAGCTTTAGCACATGTTAAAATTTAGAGTTTGATGGTTTTTCTTTCAGTTGTACACTACTATTGTATTTTGTGCCTTGTTGATATGCTAGTTGCAACTTTTTCCGGATGTTAGTCCAATTTGTATGGTATGGTGGTCTATTGCTTGTAATCTCTTTATCTACAACTTTTGATTCCTATTCTTTCTATATTATTTTACATTAATTAAAAAAAAAAACTATTATCTGATGATTGAATAGATGTACATTAATTACCACATATGATAATAAATATTTGTACTCCTCGTGGATATTTTCCAGTCTGATAAAGTTGCTTCTGAATTTGCTGCCTGTATTTTCTGATCAAATCTAGAGACAACTTTATTATTTGTACTTATATTCATTGAATAACATATTTAAATGTTACCAGATTACTGCTTTTCCCTTCAATATAACTACCCAAAGCAATTCTCAACAACGAATCTTTTTTTAGAAGCTTCCAATGAAGTCTTCCTCACCAAGCCATACAAACAAACGGCTGTAAAGACTTTAGTCAAACTATCGTTTTAAGCCGGTACCTCGATAACAGGAATGACAGCCAAGCTCCATTAGGCAATGTAGCTTACTTGATCATCAAGCCACCCACCTAAGTACAACCCTTTCTCCACACAGATCCGTCTCTTGTCCCTTCCTGCCCCTATTTATAACTCATTACATTTACTCTGCTCTTGTGTTCTTGGTCGGTGGTTAGTTATAAAACGTTTTTCAGACCAGCACCGGTTCAGCTGCACACTAACACAAGGAGCAGGGAGAATCATGTGTTTATTATTGTCTTCTTTGTTGGGTTTAGATGGATTTGGGGGCCCAAAGACCAGGGTTCGAAACCTCACAGACAAGCCCTTATACGTGCAAATTCGTGTGGGTGCCATTCTGAGGAAGGCCTACAGAGTGAAACCTGGTTGCAGCAAAACCCTGAGCTGCAGCAACATCTGCACCAAGTATTCTCCACAAGGCCACAGCACTTTTTATTATGATGGAAGCTGCGAGCCCTATGTGTGGATTCACACCACAACTTTTGCTGCCTGGTCTAGTGCTAAACAGCAGTATGTGAGCCTCTCTGACTTGGAGGCTTGCAGAGTGCTCAGTGTTTGCCAGGACTCTATGAAAACAGCTTTTTCTGTAATCAGGATTTACAGATGAAAGGCTTTTTCACTTATTTTGTTTTTTCAGGGGATGGAGGATTCTCTTTTTAAAGTTTTCGGTTGAGCTATTGAAACAATTTTTGTTCTGCTATTATTGCTTTTATGTAATGTTTTTCTCAGAGAGAGATGTACAGTTTGTGTGTCTTTGTGAAAGGATTTTGGCATCGACAAAATATATACAGTGTTGTACATGTCTGATGGGCTTTTAATTGCAAAAAAGTTTGCATATTAGTTTGATTTTATCACTTGATTGATGCATTGACTACTTTTGGATATGGAGTATGTTACACCAGTCTCTTTTGAAACAAATTAATTAGCTCAGATAATATGCATTTTGCAGAATACTTAAGATTTTGAAATGAAGAGCATGGCCTATTTTGAAATAAATAAACTTTAGTTGGAACAAGTTTTTCAGTCTATATAGTATTTAAAATAATGCTTCTAGAATTAGTTTTATATGTTTTTGTCTCGATGTTTTATTTTTAATCAGAAAATTAATATTTTATTTTGAATCACATTCAATGATCCATCACGGTTGCTTAAATTTGTGTTGTTTATGCTTAGCATTGTGCATGCATCTATCTAACGGTGACCCCTGAGACACTCTGGCTTGTATTATAAGCAAGACATCAATGGCAAACATTTTTTTTTCAAAAATGTTCAACAATTTCTGCTAGAACAAAAAAATGAAAGAGTGAAGAATCGCCATAAACAATAGTTCACGAATGTTTTCAAATGAAACAGAAACTTAGGTTGGTTTGACTTGGGGTGGTATGAGTCAGGTGAACATCATTTCCATGTGATTAGGGCATTCATAGTTATAAAAGAAAGGTTTTTCTCAACTACTACTCAAGGTCAACCTAAATTAGGTTGGAAATAAAAACCATTATACATAACTGTATGTGAAAGGCCATGCTGATTGGGTGACCGGCATACACAGCGATGAAATTTATAGCCTGCAATGCTACAAATGGTTCAGTGGAGTAAATTTTCAAAATTTCCTGTTTAAGGAACAAATGATTTTTTATTTTTTTAAAAATGAGTTTGTTAATATATCTATTTCAGCAAATGAATTTTTTTATCAAAACACAAGCACACAATCAAATCAGTTATGGATTGTGGAAATCTATTTCCATAAATTAAGGGTTTTTGTTAATATCAGTTTGTCAAAACAATATATATATATTTTTTTGAAAATGAATATCTTGCAAGTATCCTGCACATACAGATTACACAAGAAAAGAGTTTAACCAGTCAAAATACTGTGATTAACATTGAAGTTTACTAAGAAAATCAGTTTCAATGAGGTTTGTAGGAAAGCTTGAGCTCAAGGCTTATAGTAACTCTTGACCACTAGCCTGCCCATCCCAAAACAAAAAGAAAAGAAAAACCATTTGGTCATAGGACGCTGAAAGCCTTGCGGAGGCTAATGATATGTCCTTTGCTAGAAGTAATGAAGCAATTTTTGTTTTTGTTATTTGCAGTCTTAGAATGGTTTTGGATGGTGAATTTTTAAAGCTTTTTCTCTTACATTCATTAATTATTTGAAATTCAAAATGCTAACCCTAATTTTTTTGAAATACTCGAACAATTTTTTTAAAGCAAAAACTGAAAAGCACTATCAGTCAAAAATATTTCATTCAGTCCAATTTAAAAGCATTTGAAGTTTCATTCTATTTTGTGTTTTACAAGTCTGTGGACAGTTTTTAATTTTAAAAAAAAAAGTAGAAAGAGTTTATTAAGGCCTGCAGGAGTATAGGGCTGCCGCCAAGGCAATTTGGTGCGGCCATTAATGTGTGGATAGACAGTACGAAGGCGTGTGACGACTGAGCAAGTACGCCATTCTTCGGACTGACGGGAAGCGCAGGCAAAAGTCTCCAAAGCTTTTAAAACTTAATTTTATGTTATTTTTTTGGGGGGTTCTGAACTTGTCACATGAAGGCAGTTTTTCACGATTTTTTAAATCATTCTTTTAAAGTTTTTCGTTTGTCCTTAAATCATGGTGAATGCTCCCTCGGATTTCTAATGAATCTCACTCTCTAGAGATAAGTAGGCCCCTCCCTCTTCCTAGAAAATGGTCGTATGTATGT
The DNA here is from genome assembly GCA_007258455.2 of Sequoia sempervirens. Classification (NCBI taxonomy): domain Eukaryota; kingdom Viridiplantae; phylum Streptophyta; class Pinopsida; order Cupressales; family Cupressaceae; genus Sequoia; species Sequoia sempervirens. The sequence continues at coordinate 32,236 of VDFB02201544.1, read as the reverse complement.
GGGTTTTGAAGTTAAAAGTTGTTTTGGTGAAAAATATTTAAGCTCTTGTCCTTGGTCATATAGGATTGTATATAACTTTTCATTGTTGGTCACATGGTGAGCCTTTTAATGTTGCAAGTGAATTTTTAAGATGATATAACTTTTGTTTCTCGGGATCAGTTCACTTGGTTTCGGTTGCTGCTTTAGATAATTTAGATCATGGGTTCTGATTATAATTTAGATCATGGGTTCTGATTTGCCTATCATGTGGAAGATGGTCTAGTGTGCAACGCTTGAGAGATTATATGGGGAGCTCAATATGTAAAGAGCTAAGCTCTAGGTCATTGAGCTAAACTCTCATTTCTCTTGATAAAAAAAGATGACATAACTCCTATATTTAAAGGAGTTTTTCAACATTTAAAAAATATTTTGTTTACTTTTAATGTTGATGTAGTGGTGAGGTAATTTTTGGACAATAATGTGTTTGTTCTCAATGTCCAATCTTCATTTATAGACCTTTTTGACCATTTTTCTCTCATTTTATAACATGTTTTAGCTATTTTTTACAAAGTGTCTAATTTCTCAAGTATAGTTCATATCTAGCATTATAATTATATTATTTTGTAAACAAATTTTTATCTTCGCTTTTTTTTGTTGTTGTTGTTGGGAAGTGAAAATTATCTTGCTTTCTAATCCAAAGTGTCTCAACCTTCATTTTCTCCTAGCAGTTCTAAATATTCCACTCTTCAGTTGCAATAGTCTTCAAGAAAGGAAAAGTATTTTTGTTCTCCTAATTCTCATTGACCTTTTGAAGCCAATAAATTTGGTAAAATTTATAATTATTGTAAGAAAGGGGGATAATAAATTTGATTGTTTTAGGTTTATGGATAAATATATTGGATTTATCTTATTATTCTCAAGTTTGGTTTATGGATTCATTGGCTCACCATGTAGAGAATGGACATATGTCAATCTATCAATTGTGAGGATGGTAAATTTGAGTTGAATCTATTAAATCATGTTCAATGGTTAAAGGAAGGGGTTTCCTCTTTGTCAACTCATTATTAAATTTTGGAAAAGGATTTAGGGAGCTAGAGAAGAGAATGAAAGGAAAACCGCAATGTTTGAGTTGGAAAAGAATTTGTGAAGATTGGAAGAACATTCTTGAACTTGAAAGGGCGATTTAAACTTGGAAAATCTTAAGTAGACTTGGAAAGATATTTGTGCATCATCATGTTGCAACTCCTAAAGATTTAAAGTTTGCAAAATATAAGATCTTATTTTATGAACACAATTAAAACTTCCATTATAATAGATTTATATATATACCCTTGGTAATGGATACTCTTTTGTTTCAATCTATGTATAGCTTCCATTATAACCTTCCGTTCACAGTGAAGGTTCTCATTCTGGATCTTTCACAGGAAGACACACTGTATAAATATTCAAATCTCGGGAAACGATTCAGATTGTGGACCCAGGGCAAGGCTTCCAGTCAAACTGGCGCCGTTAAACTTGAACCTCGAAAACCGTAAATACGGCCGAATCCCACAATTGTCTTTCTCTGATGATGAAGCCGCCAACAAACCTTCGGCCGCACAGATTTGTCTCTGATGAAGAAAATCGAGCCCTTTGTCTCCTGCTGCACTCCTATTTATGCTCTCCTATTCTGCAGTGACTAGCTAGGTCGGTAAGAAGTTATACAACATTTATGGGGGTTTCTCAGACCGGCACTGTTCCGAAGTTGGGCCGCACCCTAACAGTACAAGAGGACTGGTAATCATGCGTGTATTATTTATTGTCTTCGTCAGTGGGTTTGGGAGCCCGAAGACCAAGGTTCGAAACCTCGCAGACAAACAAACAAATTAAGGTATCGTGGAAGCCTCTTTTACAGTTGATTAGGGCAATGATGTTTTGATGATTGACAGGTTAAATTTGGAGTAATTATTACACTAGGAAGGAGAGGGGTTACTAGTTGTAATTGTTGTTATAGTACTAGTGTTTAATTTTGTCACATATTTATTATATTATATATTATAAATGATTAATTCATTAATAAGTGAAATAAATAATTTTTGTTTCAAATAAAATATCATAACTAACTATCTATTATAAGTGTGTCATTTATAAAATAAGGTGATCATTTAAAAAATATTCTTATTATAGTGAAAAAATATTATTCTTATGTGTATAAATATTAGGATAGCAATGTATGCATTAGACTATTTCATATTAATAGTTTGTTAGGTATCATAAATATAAAAGGTGAGGACAATAAAATATCTTGTATTTTCGCATCAAATGTAAAGGATTTAAAAAAAAAATAGTGTTCAACTATTGGTCTATTTGTGTTGGATATAAGTTGTATTTTAAATAATAATGTGATTTTTATAATAACAAATAGTTTTTGTGTCCAATTATTGGTTCATTTATGTTAGATATAAAAGTTAGAAATAACAAAGGTTTATGGTTATCAACATATATTTGGTCCATTTAGGTTGCATATAAGTTACATTTTAAATGAAAATATGATATTTTACCAACCACACATGATATTTTTTTGTTCAACTACTAGGGATACCATGATTAAGTTTCAGTCGAACCTTTAAAAATTCAATTTTTGGACACTTCTCACTAGACATGCTGATGTGGCAAGTTGTGTGATGAGTCACACCTCCAAACCTTAGTTATAGATAGGTAAGTGACCACTTCACATTTCTAAAAGAAAACGGAGGTCCTACAATTCCATGCAACCACTACATGCTCCCAAAGTTAATCCGCATGACTAATGACCCCTCTCCCCTATATATATATATGTCCTACGATTCCATGGAACCGCTACATGCTCGCAAAGTTAACCCGCGTGACTATTGACCCTTCTCCCCTATATTATGAAAGAGATATATATGTATATGCATATGTATATGTTAATTTAAAAAAATGTATCTTAATAAATATAAGATAGTTTAGGTGGGTAAATGATAGTTGAATATTATAAGTGGTATAATTCATTAAGAAAAATATAAATAAAAGGTAAATATATTTAGTTTTATAATTGAATATGTTTCTATAATTAATATGGTTTTGAATCTAGATTAGTATGTTGTGTAGGAAATAAAATACTTTATTGGGAGTGTTTAGGGTCAAGTTTGATTGTTAGGGTCAACTCTACAATCATGATTTTGTCTTGCAATCGCAAACTCAATCTATGTATTTCACAAACCACTTATCTATAGTTCTTTTGGAACACCTTGATCTTTTCAATGCTTCTTGGTATTTGTAGGGGCTAGTGGTATTGATAAAAACAATTGTTAGGTAGTTGTACAACCAAGTTGTGAAGGCTCTACACCTTGATCAACCTCCTTAAAATTGAACAATATAAACAAACAATACTTTTCAATCATACAAATGTTCCTAGAATAATTGTACAATGCTAAATTTCTTTTAGAATGCCACTAGATGATTAGAATGAATTCGTTGAATGCCTTTAAATATAAGGACATAATAACATATTGCACAAACTTGCGTTTGGTTAGCTTTAGGCAAGAAGGGTAAAAGTTGGGAAGTCAACTAAATTTGAATTAAAAAATTTAGATTAGGGCAAGACAACCTTATGACCATGAATTGGTCTCAAGACAAAAAGGGGCTAGATCATAGTTTATAGCATGTACACAGAGATAAACATGAAAATGAAAGTGATAAATAAAGGATAGGGTGAATGTGTATGGGTTTGTGAACCTGTGAGTGATAAATAAATGGTTAAGTGTATAAAAAGATGTGTAAATGGTAGGTGGATAACTTAGGGTAAGGAATCAACTTTGCACAAGATTAGGTCATTTGTTAATATGTCTATATATATTAAAGCACTCTGTTCAAAATAGATATAATAAAACTAAATGAGAACTAACATGGATATGCAAATTCACCATTACATTTTCCCCCCACATTGAGACATGTGCATGTGAATCCTATAACGTTTATGCATTTCAAATATGTAGCACTCAAAAACATGCATGTAAACTAAATATTCAGACACTCAAAGGATATCACCATAGGGTCCATATAAAGTAATGAACCCTACAAGGATATGGCCATGCATGCTTGTCTTCTATGTGTGTTTTCTCCATATGATGAGCCTCTATAAGCACTTGTAATCCTCTACATATCTAAACATAGTTTCATGTTAGAGATAAGATATGCCCTCAACAATTGGTTGTATTTATAGGATATAAGACATTGTCAAAAGAGGGAATTATATCACATGAAAATTAAATATAATCTAAGCATGTGAGCATATAATCATGTAAATGTCTAGGCATCTAATCATATGGCAATATAAGCATATAACCATGGCTATAAAGTATGCATTGTGTAAGCACATGGGTTGGGGATGATATTAGTAAATAAGAATGTTACTCCTAGCATGGGCAATAAAATGATAGTACAACCCTTAGAGGCCCAATAACACCCATGTAAGTATATCAAGCACTAGGATATGCATGCACCCCGTAATGTGGCATCCAAAAACATGAACACATAAAGGTTGATAATGTATTTAGTCCCTAGTACTATAGAATTAAAACTATTGAAAAAAACCCAAAAAAAGGCATAAAGCCATGATAGGGGGCAAGGGCGCACAACTAGGAACTAGAGCACTTAACACAATACTTCCAAATGTAATAAAAATGGTTCCAAGGAGAACATAATGTAGGATGTAATTATGACAACTTGAATTGAATAAGATGCCTTATATGGGGAAAGCAATGCAATAAGGTGCAAAAGGGGATCAACATTTTAAGCCAAATTTTTACTTTTTGTCACTTATAGTGAGAAAATCATTAAGAAGTTGAAGATAATGTCAAATAGTGATTTTTTGAGATTTTGAGTACAAATTCTAAATATATATTTTTAAAATTTAAAATATAATGTGTTATTTTCTAAATATTTATTAATAACTTATTTCTTATACAATAGTATTTTCAATGAATGATATTTTTCCATCCAACATAATTAAAAAAAATCAATTCATAATTTCTTTAATATAGATAATTAATGCTAATAACTAGGACATGCATTTTTTTGATAGTATTTTTGTGACATATTGTATTTATTATTAAAAATTTAATTTTGATTAATTTTGATTTTGAGTAATCTATTTGCATCTAAATAACTTGATTTGTAAATCTAAATTATATTTGTTGAATCAAGGACATCAACATGGAGTGTAGATATGTTTTTTAGATTTTGTTACTTTTTTCTATATTTCCATGTGTATTAAACAAAGACCTTAATGCTAAGTAAAAAACTATGTTCAATAGAAAATGAAAAGTAAATATAATAATAAAATAAATTATATTATAAATTATACTTTTCAAAAAGCTTACTTTGAAGGCTATGATCGTGCAAAATGTCATGTTGTGGTGACTTCATTTGATTGTTAAAATCTTGCCTCAAATCATATTTTTTTGTTGAAAATAAAGTGAGCTGGAGTTGAAGGTTCAACTAAGGACCCTTGTATGAAGGGCCTTCAAACAAATACTATTAGAATGAAAAGGCCTTTCTTTCGAAGTTACCTTTAGTCAAAGGCCCTTTCTTATATGTATTTTGGGCATACAACATTAAAAAGGGGAAAAATACCTTCATTCAAACCCCGTTTCTCTTTATTCAAATCATTACACATCAAGAAGAAATAACCCTTTTGTGTGTGATTGGATTGGAGGTACATCTGTCTTTTGAATTCAAGCTTTCTAATTTGTTTTGTTTTCTTTGGTTGTGCCCACCTTATGTCATTTCATATGATATCTTTTGGAAGGATTAAAGATGTATGGAAAATTGTTAAAATTTGAAATCTATTTAATAATTTCATGTTTTAATTTTTTCGATAATTATCCCTTTTACAACAAAATTATGAGAAAATTTATCCAAAATCTTATGTGATTGGAAAAGTACATTGTTGTGCATATTTGGCCCATAAGAGTATTATTGGATTTTAGAAACACTGAGTTTTGCATTTTAAAAAATGTCTAATCTTTCACCAATGGTGGATGTGAACTTGAAATGTGAATTTATGAAATTCAAAATTTAGGCTATGAAAATTGTTTATATTTTTGTTGGTAGAAAGGTTTCATGTTGGAAATATGTTTTTCAAAATTTGGATATTAGAGTTATGTTTTTTTACCTTGTTTTTTGCACCTTGACATTTTGGGCCAAATTTGGCTTTCTATCTTATATTTGGATATTACTAATAGGAGTAGAGTGAACCCTAATTTTTGTTTAAGTTTGGTTTGTGCCTATGTGAAGGTCATGGAGGGGAATAATTTTTTTATAAATTATGATTAATTTGATATTTTCTTAAGAAGCACATTTCTGTTGGTGTATATTTCTCACATCCATGCATATTTAAAAATCAACATTATGAAAATCTACATCCATGTTTAGATGCATGGACATCAAAATGGGCACATAAACATAAGGAAATGATTGAAAGTATATATTTCTTTACCTTACTGTAATATCCAAGTGAACCTTATCAAATAGAGGAAAGGAAAGTAACATAAAAGGATGCCCTAGGTGAGATAACATAATACAATATTGCCAGTGGAAAGACACACACAAGAGATGGTACACTAGAGTGAAATGAGAATGAATAAACAATGACATAAGAAGAGATGAGAATGAATGAGCATGACACACATGGCTACATAAAAAAATACAAAGGAAAAAATGAAAGACAATAGAAGACATGATAAAGGAGTAGCACAAGAAACATACTCAATAAAAAAACCAAGTCAAAGAGGAAATGAGACAATACAAGACATGATGGAGGAGCACAAGAATCATGGTGCAATAAAAAAGGAAAAATATCAAAATAAAAAAACAAAAAAGCTATTTTTTATCAATGTGGTTGTTAATCACTCCATACTTTGCTTTGATCCAAACCCATTGAAAAAAACATATAAGAAAATACAAATACAACAAAAGAGAAAAGCAATATGAAGCACACAACATGTGTTTAAAGCCACTTGTTCTAGCATGCACCATCAAAGGTTTATTTGCATCATTTGCATGCTAACTAAGAACCTAAAAAATAAATAACATGAAGAAACAATGAAAAGGTTAGATTCAAACTAGCGCACAACCATGAGTTTGTGATGTGCTAAATGTAGGATGACTCAATAGGGTGATTAAAAATATATTATGTGAAGATAATTATACTCCTTAATTATAATATTATACTTAAGAGATAAGGATTTTGCACATCCATTCAACATATCCATGCAAGGTACATCCATGGGTGATTCTCACATGGTCAATAAAGTTTTTTACAAGCTAGGACACCTTTGTGTTCCCATTAGTGCATATCAACAATATATAATGTGGGAAGCACATTATTCCAAAATATCATATAACTTTGGTATCACCAAAATACTTGTTGCACTTCAACAAAATTTCTACTAGCCTCACATGTGCATATACATTGAGGGCCACATCAAATCTTGTATACCTTGTATAAAAAAACTATCAACAAAACTCTAGGATTTATACTTCTCTTGTGGTACATCAACACCCTTGGTAGTCAATCAATATAGATTTTCTTAGTGGCTTGCAAATCATTGAAATATTAAAATGACTCTATTTGTTGTGGTTGACAAGTTTGCTAAACTGGAAATCATGGTTGCATGCAAAAATATCATTACAATAGTGTATAGGAGCGAATTTGCACCCCTTATATGCAAATTCCCCTTTCACATACCTTCACTTTAGAAAATAAAATTTGAAAGTGAAATTCCACATCACCCTACTGCCTTCCTTCCACTTGGCGTCTTCCTCTTGTGTCAGTGAGAGAATATTTTTTGGGGGCGAGCATGTGACGCGCTTACGTCCTTGATGGATTCCTACATTTGAAGTTGGTAGAGGCGTTACACTTTTGATTGGGGTCGATTTGTAACATCCCTCTTCGACCAATCGACCCTGAATATGGCAGATTCTTCCCTCTTCTCCTTCAAATTCATCCATTCTTCTTTCATTCCATCTCTTTTTGCATTCTCAAGCATCTCAACTTCACTCTCTTTGTATTCTTCAGTCTTTAGCAACACTTTAGCACTCCATTACAACAACAACACTCCATCAACTCCACATAGCAAGGGTGAAGCAAGCCATAGAAATGTGGGCTTGGAGTCTTACGAGACCTCCTTCCATCATAGTCGAGGCTATGGTGACCTTGCCAATTCTGCTTTCTCCTCCATTGGCTAGTGAGATTTTGGGTGGAGGTGGTAACATTTCACTCCTCTCCTTTGTGATTTGGTTGAGTAACAATTTACTATTTTGTAGTGTCTATTGCATCTTCTACTTTCTCTACTTCTTTATTGCATATTTCTCTCTCGTTGCTATTTGGCTGTCCATGGAGGTGGAAACACCAAAACAGGGGTTTGACTGAGGCAAACCCCTATACAGCCCCAACAATTTTCTCCTCTTTCTTGTGTGTAGGTGAAGGTGCATTTGGATCTAGCTAGCGAATTGGCACCTTGGTGCGATCATTTTCATTACTCTAACTTTCATCTATCTACTTTATCATCTTCGTTTGTACTTTTCATACTTTATTGTTTTATTTTTCTCATTCTAGAATAGTTAGCTAGGTCATTAGTTCATTTTCTAGTAGTTATATTGTACTTTCTGTTCTCTGGTCATATGGATTCCAACATGCTTGAGAGATGCCAACGTGCCATGTTGTCATCCCAGAACTATGCTTTCATCCTCAGACATAAAGCTTTCTAAGGTACAGTATTGACTCTGAAAACCAGCTCGCCTAGCCTAAACTTGGATTTTGGGTTAGAAGAGTGATTGAAGTACTTTATAGTCCTCATCATTCTCGACCTCTATCCAAAATACCCCTTTAGAGTGAGGTAATTTAGGGCAGCCCTCCGCTCTCAGCTCTCCGTGACTTGGAGCCTTGACGAGTTCGGTCCCCCTCTCTTGCATTTTTGGTGAGCCCAACGTGAACCAACTTCTGCCCATTCATTGGTGTTGAAAATTTTCTCTAGTACCTTGTGATCATTGTACTCTTGTGTGTTGTGAAGGTTTATGATCATCACAACCCAATCCATGACTTTTGGGTACGTTGTTAGGAGAAGTGTATGACACCTTTTGATGGAAAGGATGAAGGTCACTTCTTGTTTCTCTACAGGTCTTTTTTTTGGATCCCCCATTAGTCTTGCTGCTCAGGAGTAGTTGTCAAGGGGTGAGGGAGGGTTCTTTGATGAGACCAACCACGTCCCCACTCCTGCTATGTCTCCTACACCATCGTTGGTAGATGAGCATGAGGTCATTCACATTCCTTTAGAATACATCTATACCCTTAGAAAAGGACTTAATGACTTGGAAAATCACCTGGAAAAGGAACTGAAGATGGCTAGGGTTGCTTGGGTTATGAGTGAAATAAAGTATATGGTGAGAAAGGACCGGAAAAGCATAGAACTCCTGACTAGTCTCTCTAGTCTGACTAAAGCATGTACCCCCCCAAACAACCCTAACTTCATACAAGGGGCCACTCTCAAAGAAAATGAGAGAAAGTTAGGAGTGTTGATGCCTCTCACGTCTATATACATGGCTGGCGCAATCCCGTCGATTAGCATCCCCTCTGCCTATGAGAGGTCTGAAACTATCAAAGTGAAAAGAATACCCTTGGGTTTTAGTTTCACCCCTCTTGTCACCTCTAGCAATAGAGATTTCAGCGGGTTGAGTGGTGGAGGCTTTGGTAGTGGCGGTGGTCTCAGCGGTGGGGGTGGCACTGACGGAGGTGGTTCAAGTGGAGGCCATGGTGGTGGCTTCGGAAGTTGAGGTGGCTCTGGTGGAGACCCTATTGGTAGTGGTTCCGATGGTGGCCATGTTGGTGGTTTCAGAGGTGGCTCCGATGGTGGTTCTAGAGGAGGTTCCACTGGTCCTATGTCATCTAACGACCCTATTCTGAACACTCTTCTTTAGAATATGGGAAAGATGCAAAACTAGTTGGTGTGTCTCTTCCAAGCCTCTGCCCAACCTATCTTTCAACCCTTCTTCTGATATAGTCCGTTGTTGATAGCAATCTTAAGTACTCCCTTCTCACAAGGAATGGAGATTCCAAAATTTGAGAAATATGGTGGCAAAGGGGACCCTCAAACACGTGTCTACCTTCAATGCTTTGTGTACAAATTTCTTCCATCATGATGCGTTGATGGAAAAATTATTCCCTCGATCTCTTAAGGATACAACACTAGAGTGGTACTGTTCCTTAGTAGATAACTCTATTTTCTCATTTGACCAACTTGTGAATCGGTTTCTTTGATAGTTCCAAGCCAATATCGGACCGGAGATGACCTTTTTGGAACTTGTTTGATGCAAGCAGGGGGATAATGAAAAGACTACTGATTTTGTAGCGCGGTATCAAGCACTCTTCTCACAAATCTTGTATCCTTTGCCCAATTCTAACGTACATAAGGTATTCATAGGGAACTTACAAAGACCTTGGCAGGAGAAGTTTTCCATTATGAAGTACCCTTCTTTCACGCATCTGTGTGCAACACTATGGGAGTATCGGCATATGGTAGTTCAGTTTAGGGGATCCTTCTCATGCTCCCGTTCAGAAGGGAAGTCCATTGTATCAATCTCTGGGAAAGGTAAGGCTATTGCGAATGTAGTAGCCATTACAAATGATAATGGCCTTAGATGCAACAAAAATTTCACGATGTATCCTATTCTTCCATCCTACAGGAGTTGCTAAAGGATAAGATCATAACCTTGGAGAACCCTAAACCCCTTAAGGAACCTTACCCTAGTTGGTACGATGTGAATGCCTTCTATCAGTACCATCGAGTCAATGAACATGATATCAAATGTTGTATGTGCCTGCATCACGAGATACAAGATCACATTGAGGATGGTACCATTCATCTCGATGGGAATAAAAAAAATGCAAACAAATTGGTGGCGAAAGTGAATAGTGAGTTGTAAATATACACAGACCCATTTCCGTCACATTCTGCTAACATGATTATCGATCCATTCAATTCTACTGCTTAGCCTGAAGCATATGCTAACATGGTTACAGTTACCCCTTATGTGTAGCCTATGACCAACTCACTGGACGTGACATTTACTTTGCAAGATATGCCCTTGAACAATAAGCCTTCTCCCCTTTACATTCTCGCTCGCCTCAATGGGAACATTGTGAGAGGGGTCTTAGTTGATCCCATGAGTTGAGTGAATTCCATTACAGAAGAAACGTTGTGGCTTAACTCATTGCATAAGGGGGAGTACAAAGAAACGAAGTCTACTATCTGTACGCACGATGGTCTATCTCTCAAGTTGTATGGCTCGATAACTCTGTTCATCCGAGTTGGACCTAGGGCTATAGACACAGTCTTCAATGTCATTCCAGACTCAGATTTGTTCAGGATGAAGCTAGGCATACCTTGGCTAGCTTCCATGAATATAATCGTCTCTATCATTCACAAATGCTTAAAGTTATCCCATGAAGGTGTTGTGCACGTAGTGCATGACACTGGGTACTAGCCTTTGCTATCCCATGGGGGATGCTCATTGGATCACTTTTGGCCCACCCGGGTTGGTCCACTTCCTCCAAGAACGAACCCACTTTATAAGAATAATGTGAAGTATAAGACTAGGGGCAAGGGACAACCAAAATTGACCCTTTTGATAGTGCAACAACCAGTTGCCTCCTCTTCTCAAAAGGGAAAAGAGAAGTTTCCCCATCCTTGGGATGGCTCTCCCACTCCTCTTTCGAGAGGAGAATTTTGGATGAGTAGGCCTAGATTTTACCCACTAAATCCGATGGTGCCTGCTTGGCATAAACCCAAGATTAGGATATCAGATCTCCCTACCAAACCACCTAGACCTTGGTATTACTTGTATGGCAAGGGAAAAGGTCCCTATGGAGAATCCTCTATGTACGACCTCTGCAACCTCCTATCACTTCTTCTCCAAAAGTAGTAAACGGGAAGAGGCCCACTGCCGAGGCACTAGAGATGACTCCCCCCATTGTTTCTCAACCTACTCCTCTTGCTCCCATTTAGGATCCTATCCCTCTGTTAGAAACAACTGTGGTGGACACTCCCATGGATGAGCAAGAGCCTTCCTCTCCTTCGCAACCTCCGGTCTCTAGCTCAAAGAGTCGCAGAAATCACCTTGCGCATGAGCGCAAGCACCAACGAAAGGCTCTTGCAGTTGAGTAGGCCACCTTGCAGTGAAAGGAAGGGGAGATGACCACCCCTGCTTCAAGGCCTCCTGTTGCGTCCTCCTCTCTCCTTCCCTCTACTTCCGTTAAACCAAGCCTCGTGTCACTTCTGGATGATGTTGTGAGTGTGCCTGACCCCAAAAAGGTGCAGGTGTTCATCACTCCTTTAGTTGAGCCACCGTTGTTGACGTCCCTTCCAGACATCCTGCCTTTCTCGAAACCCATGGACATGCCGAATATTTCAGTGGTGTCTACTGCGGTTTTCTCCTCCTCCTCTTCCTTCGTGCCTCTTGCCTCATTTGTGGGGAGTTCTCATCCCTCAATGAAGCAAAAGATGGAGGATGGCCCTTCCAACAATGGAGGGCGTAAGAGGAGCCCACCTTCTCCAAAGGGTGGTCCTATGTTGGCTTGTTCTGTCTTAGTGATGGAACCAGCCTTGGCTTCCCCTAAGTTTGTCACCGCTCCCGAGTCACTCGGTGAGCCTAGCAGTGGATCTCAGGCACAACCCTCTCCATCTGTTGAGGTACAAAGTGACACTCCTATGAAGTGCATGTTTAACTCTTTGGATGAAGTTTCGGCCTTGTCAACAATCTTCGCGAAATCACTGACCATAGCTCCACGAGAGCCGAGTGGAGGAGACCTTGTGGGGCCTTCTTCCTTAGCCTTTGTTGCGGGAGGGTTGGAAGCTCCTCCCCTTAATATTCCACCACTACAGGATTTTCCTCCTTCCCCTTATGATGATATAGAGTGGGAAGTGGATGACCTCTTGGTCAATGAGTGTTAGGAGGAGACCTCTTCTTTATCTTTAGATTAGAAGTGTGTGTGTTGTGATGTGTTCCCCCATACTCATGCTATGTGTTCCTAGATGATCCTTGTCACCGTTGTTGGTGCTTGGATACACGAGTGGTTTTTGTGTCATAAACCTTCTTCTATTTGTATCATCATTCTTCCTCTGCTATGTGTTTTTATTTTTGACAAATTGGGGATGATGCAAAGTGTTGGGGGAATTTAGGCTTCCCTTCCATGTTGACCCAATTTTTTATTTTTACTTTGTCTTCTCATGCATTCTTCACATGGTCTGATATAGTAGGGGGTTGATGATAGTTCATTTATATACTATTATTATACTTATATATATTTATGAGCAGTTCTAACCCCAAAATATCAAATCACCCCTATGCCATTTGTTTATGTTTATTTCTCCTTTGCTCTTTTCTTATCTTTTTCTCTTCTTTGCTTGAGTTTTCCCTTTCATGTGTGACAATTCCATTTCTATGATGCTACGATTTTCAAAAAATGCATTCACTACCAATGAATCTTTTCTCAAAAATCCTCGCGAACATTTCTTTTTCAAAACCGCATTCACAACTAAGACCCCTAACATAACGTGTTTCCTTCATCATGGGTTCACAAAGAAAGAGCTTGAAAACTTTCCTTTGAGGTGGGAGAAACCTTTACCTTTCCCTCACAATGGAGCATTTTCTTCCTTTCAAATTCCTTAATGAAGTGAACATCTTTCAAAAGCATTGCTTAACGATGAATCGATTTGAGAAAAAAATGTCTCTTTGTACTTTCAAACAGCGTGTCCCTTGGGTGGACCCTCTTCTTACGCTGGGTTCCCGAGGGACCCCTTTGAAAGCCTTCCAATTTTCTAATGGTCTGCGTGACTTTCTGTTTTTTTTTGGACATGCTTTATCTGTGGGTAAACATGTCACTTTATAGGTGTGCCTATCAAGTTGATTTCCAATTTGGCTCTGCGGAGTCTACTCCTTTAGGTTTCCTCCATGTAAGAGATCTTGGGGGATGCCTCCTTGCAGATATGTGGGCCTGTAAGGCACTTTCATTTGGGTTTCCTTCATGTGAGAGATCTTGGGGGATACCTTCTTGCAGGTTTTCAGGCCTATAAGGTGCTTACTTCATGGGGCTTCCTTCATGTGAGAGATCTTGGGGGCTGCCTCCTTGTAGGTCTGCAGGCCTGTGAGACGCTTTCATCCTACAAAATTTTTCCATCGTTGGTTTGAGGGCCTTTGATGTACCTTGTGCAGCTTCATAGTTCTATGGGGCTATGGAGTCTTTTGTTCCAACCTGTGCTTTCGAGCTCACCAAATCGCGGTTTGCTTCCTTGACGGTTCAAGTATACATCTCTAACCCTACTAACTCTTTGATTTAATTTACCGAAGCACTCATCAATATTCGTGCTCGCTAAAGTGGGGGAAAAATGTATAGGAGAAAATTTGCACCCCTTACACAAATTCCCCTTTCACATACCTTCACTTTAGAAAATCAAATCTGAAGGTGAAATTCCACATCACCCAGCTGCCTTCCTTCCACTTGGCGTTTGTCTCTTGTGTTGGTGAGAGAATATTTGTCGGGGACGCACGCATGGCACGCAAATTTCCGCGCTATGCACTTACGTCTGTGATAGATTCTTGTGTCTAAAGTTGGCAAAGGAATTACACTTTCAATTGGGGTGAATTTGTAATGTCTCTCTTTGACCAACCGACCCTAAATATGGAAAATTCTTCCCTCTTCTCCTTCAAATTCATCCATTCTTCATTTAATCCATCTCTTTTTGCATTCTCAAGCATCTCAACTTCACTCTCTTTGCATTCTTCACTCTTTAGCAACACTTTAGCACTCCATTATAGTAGCAACAACACTCCATCAACTCCACATAGCAAGGGTGAAGCAAGCCATAGCAACATGGTCTTGGAGTCTTGCGAGACCTCCTTCCATCATAGTTGAGGTTGTGGTGACCTTTCCAAGTCCACTTTCTCCTCCATTGGCTAGTGAGATTTTGGGTGGAGGTGGCAACGTTTCGCTTCTCCTTTGTGATTTGGTTGAGTAGCACTTTACTATTTTGTAGTGTTTATTGCATCTTCTACTTTCTCCACTTCTTTATCGCATATTTCTCTCTTGTTGCTATTTGGCTGTCTGTGGAGGTGGAAACATCAAAATGGGGATCTGACTGAGGCAAACCCCTATACAGCCCCAATTATTTCCCCTCTTTCTTGTGTGTAGGTGAATGCACATTTAGAGCTAGCTAGCGAACTGATGCCTTGGTGAGATCATTTTCATTACTCTAGCTTTCATCTATCTACTTTATCATCTTCGTTTGTAATTTCGTACTTTATTGTTCAGTTTTGCTCATTCCAAAATAGTTACTAGGCCATTTGTTCATTTTCTAGTAGTTATATTGTACTTTTTGTCCTTTGGTCGTACAAACACCAACACGCCTGAGAGATGCTAGCACGCTACGTTGTCGTCCCAAAACTGCGCTTTAGTCCTTGGACAAAGAGTTATTTGAGGTACATTATTGACTCCAAAAACTAACTCGCTTATCCTAAACTTGGATTTCGGGTCTGAAGAGTGATTGAAGTACTTTATAGTCCTCATCATTCTCCACCTTTATCTGAAACACCCCTTTAGAGTGAGGTAAGTTAGGGCAGCCCTCCAGTCTCGACTCTCCATGACTTGGAGCCTTGACGTGGTTGGTCCCCCTCTCTTACAAATAGTATACATTATGTCTTCTTCAACCATATATATGGCTCTACTTCTCTTAAAATCCATTGTCTCTAATCATGAGCCATGATTTAACTTTTTAGAAAATCTCTAGACCATGTTGGACAAAAAAATAGATTGATCCATAAGTTTTCACCCACAAATTAATGGATAATTAGAGGTGGTGTATCACACATTAGTTCCTCTTCTACAAATTCACAACATTACATCTCCATGCAAATGAGATGATATTCTACCTTCCATCAAATATGCTTATAATAGGTAAATACACAACTCTATAGGGAATAATACTTTCCAAACACATCTTGGGTTACAACGAGTGATGACCATTGATATATCATACAATGTACTAGTGACTTCAAAGATGCACACACAAGAACAATAAATAAACAAGGCTCAATGATTCATATAATGAATCCAATACCTTCATCAACAAGTTCATCAAATTCTTCAACATCAATGGTAGAAATACAAGGATCATCATGATGCACATCATGCGCCACATACCTCCAAAGTCAATGATAAAGTATGGATTAATCTTTAGAGAGAATCTTTCTAAGTTCCACACTACAATATTAAACCTTGTGGTATGGTAAATACACTATACTATGCATAGTTGGTGAGGACACTTTAATTCTTGACATACCCTAGTACTTGGGTCCATGTCTTACTTTCAATATAGAGCTACTTAAGCCATATTTCCCTCCATTTTTTGAGATAGAACAATCTCAACACCAAATAGACCTAGATATTGCTCATGTAAATCCAGTAACAAAGGATGAAATCATTGACATGACTACAACCAATACTTTCTTAGGTATTCATAGACTATTCTATAGATTTAATACAAGGCAACATGCTCACCAAGACAAATGGTGTACAACTTGGAAAAAATCCATACATAATTTATTATACTAAGCGTAGATGTAAGGGAGGTCATTGCTTCTCAAGAAGGGGTGAATGATCTTAATGCCACCATACACACAATTGGAGTCTCACCCATTCACTCAATTTGGGTGCTTTGCTATAATCAATTTGTATTGATTGTTTTCAATATAAATTTGTGCAAGACCATTATGCATATTCCCTATGCATATTTTTACAACATTACCCACCCACATTTTTTGGCCTTGCACATGGATACACATGCATATCAACTATATAGGTTTGAAATAAGTAGTACCATACAAGTTCAACTCTCACACTCCAATCCATATGAAAAGTGTGTCATACACTTTTGACATCTATTAAAGCTTGTTGTTTGAGGCCTAGCTAATAGTCATGTTCCTATATAGTTGTCTCATACTAGCTACAACCAAATAAATTTATACCAACAAGTTGTTGTATACATGTAGTACAACATGTATCTTCTTGCATGCAATTCAATTGGATTGAAAAGTCTTCCACTTTTCTTGAATGTGCATATGCATGGCAATTTAGAGTCTCTTATATGTGTTCTACTAAGTGTATAGACTATTATTTTGATTTGCAAGTTTATCCTATAATCCTCTTAGGGATTTGGATTTAGAGATGTCACTAGGAAGCTCATTAATAGGGAAATCATCATCAAGCATACCACAAGTTATGGAATAAGGAATACCAACATTTTATGCAAATGAAGTCAAAACACACACACCAATATCATTAGGCTTCTCATAAAAGGAAATATCAAGAACACCTAAATGTAGGGAGATAATACTATGTAAGATGTAGGAGGAATATCATCACTAAACATGCAAACATCACAAGTACTAGTTAATGGAACATCATCAACACACAAAGCATCATTTAGGATAGACGTGTCATGAAAATTTAGGGCTAAGTCCTTGTCCTCATTTGTCATGCAAGGTGTGTAATCATTTTGAATTATATAGATAAAATGAAGAAAAGTCATATAAAAGGGAAGGAAAAGTACTAATAAGCTCTATGAAGGATGAAAAATAAAAATACTATTAACTAATCCATTTATAAAACCTAGATCACCCTTTATGGTAGAAAGATACAATTCTCTCAAGTATCCAAGGGTGACATGCAACAAACAATGAAAATGCATGAGGATCCTTCATATATGAATGGGAATAGGCCAAAGATACAGGTTGAGTATATTCCATAATAAAAAAATATAACAATAATACATAGTCAACAGAAGGATGGATAGGTAGACATCAAAGTAGTAAACAATGAGAGACCAAACCTAATCAATATAGAATAATAAAGAACAAGTGATGTTGGATCCAAACCCTACCAAGATCTTAAATGATAGATGATGAATCAATTGCAAATTTCATATCAAAAAATACGAGACAAGTGTCAACATATTTATAAGTTCTAATTAGAAGTGAGTGAAATTTATTGTGAGTTGTCAGTGGATATTGATAATGATTAAGGTATAACAAGTCATTTAATTCTCTATCTTTTTAATGATTTGAATTACTTTTCTTGAAGCTAGATGTTGGCACAACTAACATTTGCAATGGCTCTTACATGTTCTACTACCAAGTATTGATGTCTTTGTTCTTTATTTTTTTAGCTATATATTTCATGGTCGGGTTTTTTTTTTTGCTTCTGTTTTGGCTTGAAATGGGATCCCAATTCAGAGTGTTTATCCCTTGTCACTACTAGGAAGTGAGAGACAATTTACCTTTCTTAGGGGAGAAGTTGCGTCATGTTTTCTTATATCAATGTGATCAAGTGGAGTTGGTTGTTAAAATGGTGGTTGGAAGAGAATGGATTCTTAATAATTCTTCAACTCTCCCATCTGAGGTCACTCTTTATTTTTTTAAAATAAAATGGATGTTCTTTGGTGTGTAGAACTAGTCAAGTTCCTTGTTGGAAGTTATCTTCAGCCTTCTATCTTCTCATTTTCTACTATGTCTGAAGCTTTGGAGAACTAAAATTTTAGCTTTGATTTATCCATGGTGGGTGGCTTTCTTGATAGGTACAAGCTACTAAATGGTGACACTACTGTCTCAATTTTATGTGTGATGGTCAATGGACTTGTTGAAAACCTTCTACTTTTAGTAGATCTTTGAATGCTTTTTGTTTTATTATGGGTGAATCATTATATGTTGAGGCATCTAATATTTTTAATTCAGATTATTTTCTCATAAAGCATGTTGAAGAGGACCCACATGCATGTCCTCTCTTTTTGATCTTGCAAGCTCAAGTGAGAATTGTACATATTAGTCCTTTTTTACCATCTTGGGCTTATACAATGTAATATTTTGCTTCAATTTTAATAGAAAGTTTATTGTGGCACTAGCCATTTTTGTGGTGATATCAAGTAGTTTGAATTTGGATTGTATTAACTTATTAATCATTTGTAACAATATTTTGTCATGATGTGGAGGTCATGGTAAATTTTTTTGTGTGTGGGACCTAATTGTATCTAGCTTTTATAAACACAATTATTTTCTTGGATTAATATAATACATGAAACCTTGGGTTGCTCTTACGAATCAAAATATATATACTCAAAAAATTTAAATTAATGTACAAAACTAATTTACCATTCAATGAACGTTTGATGGATGGTTGTAATTGCATTCCAAAATGAAATGTTTAGAGCATTGGACTTACAAACTCAACCAATGGAATCACCCTAGAGCCGTTTGATTTAAAAAATTTGATGTTTGACCTTTTATTCATGTGCATTATTAAAACACTGGTCATTTTTTTCATGTGAGGTCTATTTATTAAATTTGTGTTATTAAAACAAAAATATTTCATCATTCGATGAATGTTAAATGGACGACTGTTGTTTCATTCTAGAATGAAATGTCCAGAGTGCTAGACTTATGAACTCAAACCTCCAAAATTGCCCTAGAGTCCTTAGATTTACTAAGATCAATGGTTGACCTTTAAAAAATTAATATTTTTTCTACCTCCACACTTGATAAGTAAGAATCATCACATAAATTGGAAGGAAGAATAATTGGAAATCAATTTTACTTATGAAACATGCCAATTGAAATCTCTCACATTTATTGAATTAAAAGGCATTAAATGAGTGGAGTGCAAGTTGTAGTGTTGAAGGATGGTTTTTGACTCATATATTATGGTATCTTGGCAGGAACAAAAGTATTGCAATATTCATTTTCACACTTCACAGATGGAAATAACAATCAGATTGAATTTCCAAAAAGAGACAAATGGCATTTTGGGATCAATCATGGATCTCAAGTTTCATTTAGTTTTTATGGTGCCATCAAAATGGAGTTTAATTTGGGAAGCAATTAAACTTGTTTTAGGGAAAGAATTTATTGTTGCTAATCATCAATATCGGGTCAACACAGATATTTCCTCTTGCTTCATGGCATCATTGTTAGACTTGAATGCATAGAAAGGTATGGTTCTAGTGATTGCAAGTAAAATTATCAAACCAAAATTCTTGGGGGTGTTGAGGAAATGCTTACAGTGGCACATCTGGGCATAAGGGTTCTAAGGCTGAGAGATTTCTTGTGGTTGCTCATTCTTGGGGAGGTGGTGGAGCTTCTTCCCTTTTTTCTTGACTTAAATGGGGTGGCTCTAGCTTGGGAAGCAAGTAGTTTCACCTTTGTAAAGAAATATCTCCTGCTAGAACCAATTGATAATTGGGTGTGGTTCAGAGAATTCTTTGATTACATCCATGGGAATGTAAATGTTTAATCGAGATGTTGCATTTCAATATCTTTTGGATAGAAGGCCTTTGGTTTGCAATGTTGAAAACAATTGTAAGAAAATTTTGGCTATAAGGCTAGTTGCATTTAAGTTAAGATTTTTGGCTCAACCTTGCATGACTTTCATGAGCAGGAAGAAGGTGATAATGATTATAAAATTGTAAATTTGGGTCACTTCATATGTAAACTTTATTTTCTAATAAATATTTTATGCTTCGATGCCATGTGTACTTTCATGATGTTCTTAATTTAATGTGTCAATGGGAAATATTTTTTTAAAAATGAAATACTATCCTCTTATGATTCAAAGTGAGTGAAATGTATTGAGTTAATAACTTGATATCAAAAGTTACACGATGTACTCTACATGAAGCTAGTTATCAATTGAAATAAGATTTGCAATAGATTTCATATCATTTGAATGCTTGAGGTACTCTTAAGTACAGTCTACATGTAGCTAGATGTCAATCAAAATAACATTATTGGTGGCTCTCACATTTGACATGAGTAAAGTTGGTTAGCATAAAAAAATCAATTATACCTCACATGACTCACAAGTAAATGCCATAAATAGGGGTGGTGATTTCAACTAAAATCATTCTTAAGTCCATAAAATGGTTTTAATTTTGAGTGCAATGTTTTGAATTCTAATATAAGTGTTCTCATTTTGATAGGTTAATAAGGAATAAGATGATTTCGTGGTATTATTGGGGATACTTTTCTCCCACTTCTAGTTATGTAGTTTTAGAGTAAAAGAGAGACCAATTTCCTTCAAGTTAAAAATGGGTGGAATTGGAAAGAAGTTGATTTGGTTTACCTGGCTCTTTAGCCAAGTTTTGATCCAAGATTTTCAAAGTCATTCTGGGCTATCCTAGTGGCTTGGAGCTATCATGTGAAATCACAAGATCCCAAGCATGGTCGGAAAGCACCATGATTTGAGAATATGATTTGCATCCCATAACACCACTACCAGACTACTAGTACCAACTTGGTATCAATTGTATCTAATGTAAAGTGACATGTGTCATTTATAAAAGAGCTTGCATACTCTACTCATCTTTAAAAATCTATGTAACATTGTAATTTATAATTTAATCATAATAAAATAAATAGTTATGATTCTTTGTTATTCATTTACAGTAAAAAATTATTTTGTGTTTAGTGTCCATTCAAATTACAAGTAATTAGAATTAATGATACTACTTATTAGATATCCACAATCAATGATACTGCCTCCGAAAATCCACAATCTGGTAGTACTGCTAAAATTATTGGTGGTAGTACATTTTCACATTTTTAGGGATCTCAGTCTTTTCTCTAGTCCTATGTTGAAAAATGTTGTCACTCTTGCTAGGGTTTGCTAAAATGTTGCTTTATATGTAAATTTAGGTTCAAACCCCTTAAATCCTACCTTCTCCACCCTGCACTTTATTTCTAATTTGTTGTTGAGCTACTCCCTTAGTTCTCGATGTCATTAGTCATCTTATTAAGTCCTTTATAACATTAAGTTATCAACCCCTTTATCCTCTCCTAGCACTCACTTAAGAAGAATATTTTGCATGTGCTTAATTAAATGAATTAAGTGATCCCACACTTAATATATGGTTCTCATCGCTTATTATGCCTTTCCATTAACTGTATGAACTATTTTACTAAGGGAACACCTGTGGAACTGCAGAAGGGTTCAAATTTGTTCTTTTTTAGTGGTTTTTGCCAATTTGCAAAGGGTATGTTACTAAATAAAAATGTAGCTATGGATCCACAAAATGTAGTACACATGGTGTCCTTTCAGAATAATTTTGTGAGTCCACATAAAGTTTTATAAAGGTTAAGTTAACAACCAAAAAATCATGGAAAGGGGACAAGTGTCATGATTTTAAAAGGGATTACACGAGTCTACAAGATGATTCAAGAAGCCCTATATGTGAGTCACAAAACCATGGAATAAGGACACATGGACTCATCTCAATGTATCCAATGGGTTTTCTATCAAAAGCTAGGATTTTGAGCAACAAAACAACACGTGGCAAAATCTCATGAGAGTTCCATGAGTCTGCAAGTTCTTCACTGTAGGTCAATTTTCAAGTTGTGGAACTGTGGAAAGCTTCCACGTGGATTACCTAATGACATCAACAACCTTTTAATTTATCTTCTCTTGACAACCCTCTTGATGATGTGTAAAGTGATCCTACTTGGATTGAATTTATTGGTTGAAGATCTATCAAATCTCATCATTTCATCAAAAGATCGATGACTTAGGTTCAAACCTGGAGAACGGATAGCTGGAGGCTCCTAGCTCACGTGAACTAGAACTAATGACAGAAATGATGGTTTTCTATTGAATAAGGTGAAATGGATTTCCTTTAGGAAGGAAAAAGATGCAAAGATCAAGAGAAACATTGATTACCAAGGGGCTTATTAAAAAACCAAGGATCTTATTGCCAGAATCCAAGTGGTCCTAAAAAATATTGATAAGATAATTGGTAAGGCCCCAATTATAGAAGAGAGGCCTACATCAACCTAAGACAAATCCAAGTCTATTTATTATTTTGTTAGAAGGCCTAAAGGATCAATAATTAAGGATCCAACCCCTTGAGAGGAACCACTTACAACACCACCTTCTCCTCCTCATGTACCATCACCTCCCCAAATACTACTCTCTCCCCCTCATTTTCCTATTGTAGATATCCCTCCTAGGGAACAACTACAAAAGAAGAGAAGAACCGATCAACCATCTTTGGTTGACTATCCCCTTGTTCAAGAAGAAGAGGACGGAATAGAGGTAACTGCAGAGGAGGTTAATCAGTAAATTCCTTCTCTCCCTAGAGAAAATGTTGTTAGGATGTCCCAAAGAAAATTTGGCATAAATGTAAAAATAGGCAGGGATGAAGCTAGTGACATAAGAGCTATGGAATGCACATAATCCATCTTTAATGATAATTTTTTAAGTAAAAATAATTCAATAAAATTAATAAGGAAAAGGTAGAAGTGCACCCTTCACAATATGAAGAAGTCACAAAAGGGTCCTAAGTGAAATATATTTTGATGTCAAGAATATTACCCCTAAAGAGGGGAGAAGGATAGTAAGAGAAAGTGGGTTGCTATTGCTCCCTAAGTGGGATATTGCATATGTAATAGCCCTTGATATTATAAGAAGGTAGGATGAAGAGGTGTTCTCTTTAGAGGAACAAGCAAAGTTGGCATTTTTAGGGTTTGGGTTCAACCCAAAGTGGGAAACCCTAGCAATATGGGCCCTTGATCCAAACACCAATAAGCCTTAGGTTGTAGAGGTGGTGTAGGATTTATGATGAGGGTTGATAGTAAAAATAATTAGGAAATTAGGAGCTAAAATGGAGGTCACTCTAATCTTGGTGGATGGCTTAGAACTTGTGGCATATAATCACAATTACAGAGAAGGAAATACTAACATGGACCAGCTATCCAACATGGGGGCTAATGGGATAGCACTCAAAGAAATAAAAAAGTGAACCAGAAATGATAGTGGGTGGATGGACGGGTGACCCCCCTCAACTAAGTGTGGGGGGTCCACAACTATTGGTGGAGTGATGGAGGCTAAGGGGTCTACTTGTGTGGAATGTTGGAGGTGGCAGGGGTTTTCCTAGATGGAATGTATGGACAATTTAATTGGGTTGAGTTCACATGGTCAGTTGGGGAAGTGCCAATATAAGGTGATGGCATCACCTTCCACACATCAAAGTTATTGCTAATTATGGTGAGGAAAGGTGACAGAGATTGCCATTTGCATGGAGGATCGGTGCACATGTTTCAACTCTTGTTAAAGGCTTCATATCACATACTTGATGGTTAAGTGATGACTAAGCATTATTCCTAGGCTAGCATCCAAGTGATCAGTACACAAAAGGATGTTACATTGGCATCAAAATAGTTGGGGGCTACACATTAAGATCGTTGGTGGCTATATATAATTGTCATCAATTTAGTATTCTATGCATTTGCAATGGGTTGCAGAAAAATGGTGAAAAGGGTGGCAAAAAGGTCTAGGTTCATAGTAGTGATGTCAGCTGAGTCGTTGGTGGGCTTGGCTGCGGATACACTAATCCATTTGTGTTGCAAGCTCCAACAAGGAGCATTCCAGAGGATAACCGACCAAAGGTTAAAGTGCATACTGTGCAACATCGATCACCTCATGGTGGTATCGGTAAATATGGTGCTTGGGAAGGGACACCTGGCTTACAATGAGACAATGTGGGTTAACACTCACATTGATTCTCACTTCATGGTGTTGCTGCTCGACACACGTATGGCCAAGGCATAGGTACAAGCCTTGATGTGTGGTCTTTTTAGGGAATAGTTGCTTGGGGGGATGGACAAGATCCTTGAGGCTGCCATTCCTAGAACTTGCATTCCTCGTTTGGGTGGTTTGGAATTGGTAAATGTCCCTGGTGAAATTGTGAAGTATTGCCTATTCTTGCTAGAATTGAAGGGCATGCCTTTGGTGTATCACAAGCAACTAATGGTGGTAGCAGCCAGTTTCCTAAATAAATTTTTAAGGTTGGAGGCTGTAAATGGTTTCAATTGGGTTCCATAATTTGAGGCATATACCAAAGAAAATGGGTTTGAGTAAGTCTATCTCCATCCATTGGAAGCCAGTGATTGGTGGTTTCAATTTTTGTCTTTTTTGGTGTATATGGTGGTGTTGTGTAGTTTTTTTTTCTATTGTATAGAATGAAATAGTAACATCATTGTAACGGTGAAGTCCCTTTGAAAACACAAGGTAGTGGTTTATAGTTGTAACGGGTTGGATGGTCTATGTCAGGAGGTGGGAGTGTCGACCAATTTTTTGGTCATTTTGGTGTTGTTGTGTCTGTGTCTGATTAGGAAATTATGCTACCCAGGGGGCTATTGATGTAATCCATTTTTATAATTTAATATAAAAAAGTCTATCTTACATACCAAAAATAAAAATAATATTAAATACTTTTTTTCCACAAGTTGCTTCATTGGTGGTAGAAACTACAAAATTCAGTGAGGCAACAACAAGGAAATTGCAAGGTGAGTATGATAAATTGCTAAAGGATCATGTGGCACTCATTGCTAAGTATAATAAGTTTAAGATTCTATAAAATCAGGCAACACCTCTTCTAACTAATACACAAGAAACAAGTTCTTCATCATCAGGGATTGCAAGTAATTTGATGAAGAAAAATGAGGAACTTATTGAAAAGGTTAAATATCTAGAAGATCAAGTAAAGAATGCTCAAAGCATTCAACATGATTAAATAAGCCATGTTGTATGTAATGACTTGTAGCATAGGGAATCCAAAATTTTAGGGTATTGGAAAAATCCCACACTACTTACTCAAACCTAAAAGATGCTTATGCTAGATTGGTTAAAAATCAAGATCAACTAGAAAGCATCATAAATAAATGGATTCCTAGAATTCTAAATTTGGAAGGAATACATAAGGGATCAAGGTTTCAAATGATGGACCTAGCAACATTTTTCCCACATAGAACATGGAAAATTTAGTCAAAGAAGTAAAGGCATACATGGCTAAGGTGGAACTACGTATAAGGACCAAATGCAACCATTTTGAAAATATTGAAATAAAGATTATGCTTAGTATTTTGAATGAGAACAAAGAGCTTAAAACCTATGATGAGTGGAAAGTAGGATTCAGAGCATTGCCTCTGATTCTCTCACTTCTCATATGTGATGGTAACAGGGTTGACAATAATTTACTTAATACTTCTAGTTAATTGCTATAGAACATGGTTTAGAAGCTTTTTGTAAGGAAACCAATGCAATCATGGATACAATATTTATACTTGTATAGGTGTCATGTTGAAAAAATACTTGAATTTCAGTGGCCATCAAAGAGAGAGTATGTAAAATGGGATGAAAAGTATAATAAGTTCACAAGTACTTAAGTTTCTACCTTGTCATTAGAGTTAAATTAGAAAGTCCAATTCATATAGTGAAATGGATTCAGAGCTCCCAGTTGTCTACATATATCTTGATAGTTTTGGCACCTTTTTTGTCTTCGATGGAGTAGTTGTTTGTTTTGGTATGATCCTAGGACAAGATTGTTAGATGAAATTGTGAAATTTTTCCATGGCCTGAAGCTTTTTGCTCCCTTGTTTCTATAAAAGGGAATTCAGGGCCATTTGCAAAGGATCTCAAATTTTTATAAGCAGAGAGTCTATGATTTAGGTCTATATCAATCTAATTTAGGTTTTCCAGGGAAGAACTATCAATATAGTTATAATTTTGTATAACAGTATTAGTTCTCTACATGTACATATTGTGGAAATTTCTCAATCAATTATCTCCTAAATTATATAACTCATTTTAATTATGAATACAAATTAATTAAGGATCATTTATGTTCATATTTGCATATTTTATGCAAATGAACATTTATTTTATAGCTTCTATTCAAGGGATAGATTAAATTTTTGTATAATAAATTTTGATGGTTTTGAATGTATATGGGGATTGTTAAGAAGAATTAGGTTGAAATTTGTTATTCAGTATCAGTTGTATTTTATTTACTTTGTGGTCTAAGTTTAAGACACCGTTTGAATGTATGTTTTGGTTGCATATCCATGATCACCATATCTGAAAATTGAATTTCCCTTACTATTAATTGTTATTTCTTAACATTATTTCATGTTCTTAGATCTAGAATGAATAAAACCTCCAATAATCTAGCCAATCATTTTTTTGTATTTGTAATTCTTGGTCACCTTGAGAGAAGATGTCTATTTTAAAAGCAATATCCTATCAATAATTTTATGAAATCCTATTTGAAAACCCTCATTGAAAACCCCTTGCACTTTTCATGTTTTCTCGTTGACTGTTGGCTCCAGTATCCCAATCACTTAAGTACTTATTCATGGATTTTTTTCTATTTTCAAACTGGCCCCCTTTTACCACTTATTGATTATGTATCCTAGTGCATTTTAAAGTTTAACATAACTTTAAAACCTATGTTTATATCATAAGTTACTTGACCATTCGATGAATGCTTGATGGATAGTTGTAGTTGAATTCTAGAGTGAAATGCACTGAGTGCTAGACTTGCAATCTCAAACCTCTAGAATCACCATATAACCTTTAGATTTACAAAGATCAATGATTTAAAATTTATTTGAGATGGAACATTGGAATGACACCACCTCTCACCAAAAGTGATCAATTAATTGAAGCTATAAAAATGTAGGACAATTGGTGAATTTAATTTGAAGTGTCAATACAGAATTGTAATGTATTAATTGTACAGTATGAAGGTAGCATGTTTCATTCAATTTAATATTCAAGAAAAATAAACAAAATAAGAAGTGAACTTGCTACTACTAAGTGATTTTATTTTGAAGTAAGAGGGTTAAGACACAAGGAGATTGCTCATTGCAATACACGAGGGAGATTTTGGGTTCCAACATAGCTAGTCTATACTTGTCAGTATCTTTATATTTATCTTTTCAAGAATCAAATTTTGAGTAAGTGAAAGATAGAAATCCTACATTTCATCGTTTCTAAATTTTTCAATCTTGGGGTTTAAGGTTGAGAACTTGAGATTTCACACTATACAAGCATGTCTACCACCACTGCCAGACCAAATATTAGGAAAGGAAAAACAAAATCAAATAGAAAAATAGATTATGGAAAACTACTTAAAACCCTAGGTTTCACAGATGAATGCCATGATATTTATTATCCTATAATCTATGGTAGGCATATCTCAAAACTTAGATTTTCATGTGAGAATAAGGTTGCAATGCAAATGAAAACTATCAATAGTAAAATAATACCAATTAATATTGCCATTGCATTGCGGGTAGTTGGATTGGGGCATGCGATATTACATGAGCTTTTCCCTTGCCCAAACTTTATCATGGTTTGTGTCCACAATTATGATGAGAACAAAAAAGATTGTTAATAAAGATAACAAAGAAAAAATGTTTCCCATTACTACAAAAGAATTTAGAAATGTGTTGGGGTTTATAGCTAAAGATTTTGGAAACGTCTGCATTGACATAGAAAACCTTGCTAGTAGTTATGAAGCAGACAATCAAGGGGAGAAAAATTATTTTCTAAATAAAATAGTTGTGGATAGTAACTTATTCAAAGATAATCATAAACCTCCTTATAAATTGGAAAATTTTAAACCATGGGTTCAAGATACTATTTCCATGCTAGCATTTTTCCTCGAAATGGATAGCAATCATGAAGTGGGTGCAAGCCTCCCCAAAATGGTATATACTATCCATTATGTTAGTCAACATGTCAAATATAAATTTCTTGAGCATGTTGTAGAATCCATGCATAAACAATTTTTAATCATTAAAGGAGGTTACACTAAGACATTTAGGTTCACAAACTACTTGTGCTATTTATTTCTATTCAAATTTAGGGGAATGTTTGTGGCCAACAAGCTTTAGATTCAACCCTATACAAATGTTGAGGGAAAATAAATGGCTTTAGTATATGATTGGACCACTAAGATAAGGATGCATGATAGTCGAAGGAGCTACAATTATTTTGTAGACTACTTTTTGGCTCCATTGTATCAAGCAATTATAAATACTCCAATACCTAGATTGCATGTGTTTTGTAGATATTATGATCAACTTGGATCAGAAATATAATTAGCTTACTATTACCTCATGGAAGAATTTTCCGTGCTAAGATTTTATGGATTAGGAGTAGAGCCATACAAACTTCCAATACATATGATAGAGATGGTTTTTGCATTGGAATATGAATGATAGATGAAGAGTACAAATCAACTATACTTTTTCAGTTAGCAAAAGAAGAGCATATTTCCTTCTTTACCTTTTTCATGTGGAGTGGAGGGTTCACATTCGAGAGAAAATAATTCACTGTGGTACATGAACTTTTGAAAATTTTAAAATTTGATGCTAGCTCTCACTAGAAGTATGACCCATGTGACGTCATATAAGCAAGGCTTGTGGCCAATAAGAACACTGCAAGTAGAATTTAACATGAAAGTAAACCCTTGCTTAAAATATTGAAAAATAAGAATTCTTGGGATGAGGTCTGAAAAGTAATGGAGGAAATTGTTTTTGAGAAAGGTATTTATTTTGAACAATTGTTAGCAAAAATAATGGCATTACACCAATAGAGAGAAGTAGAAAAGAAAATTAGGAGGTATTATAATTTTTATCAAAAAGGTGATCAACCATCTACTTCAATAAAAATACCAGATCCTCTAAGAAGGGCTTGTATAGAATAAAAATGGACACAATAAAAAATTATTGTCTTTTGGTCTATGAGGAAGGATCTAGGTGAACCAAAAACTAGTGTAGTGTTTGAAGAGATCCAGGAAGATTATGAGTTTAGTGATTTGTGGGATAAAGAGCATCGCTTTGAAGTTCAACAAACTGACGATGAATTTGATGATGATAGGGAAGAACAAAGTTTACAATATGCCAAAAAAATTAAACATGGTTTAAGTGAGACCATAAAACAAACATATACTTCAGGAGCAACCATAGCCAAAAAAATGGGTTATGAAGGTGGTGGTTTAGGGTCCAAAGGACAAGGAATTTAGGTGCTAATAGTGGGAGGCCATAGAAAACCTAGTGATTTGCAAGGCATTGGAGCTGATAAAAAATCCCAAGGGCATACAAGGACAAGTGAAACAATTCATTTTGTTACAACTTTAACTCCTCATGGTCAGATACAATTACTACTAGGACATGGTGGAGAATCTAGTGCAAATGGCACTACCATTGGTGGCGATAGTATGGGTAGTAGTACTAGTAGTGGTCTACATGTGCTACAATAAAAAAATACACATAAGAGGCCAACATTAGAAGATACTACACAAAAACCTAGTGATCAAGGCATTCTAAAGATGTAAAGGATTATGACAGGTCTAAGTCCAATGACCAATACCACTACCTTCATTTCCACCCCAAAGGATTTATTTCTAGGCACTCCTAGTCCTCCAGTTAGTGTGACTACAACATCAATGGCTAATCCTCAACCTCGATCTTAGGTATTTAATGATGTTCCCATCACTATAGGTACTGATACTCATTCTCCATTCAAGAATTTCATTATGTCTACGGCCCCAAGTTTTGATTACAATGTTGACTTTAAAAGGATATTAGAAATGTATAAACAACAAGGGAAGGAAATGATATAGAATACATCTATTATAACTTCATAGCCTACAAAAACTAGGGTTTTACTTGCTTTTGACCCAAATACATAAACCATGGAGTACATATTTGTTGTTCCCAAAGTTAAAAATAAACTAGAGAGTTAGATGGAACACTTTGAATTTTAGGTGAGCAGTATAAAAGTGGATTTTTCTAGACACAATTTTTTTGAAAAAAACAATACATCAAAAAAGAACAACAAAATAGTGTACATGTCATTGTAAAGCAAGAGAGGGAAAAAATAAGTTGAAAATTCAAATACAAAAGTTATAGGCAGACCTAGCAAATGAGAAAGCAAAGAGGAAAGTAAGAGGAAAGTAGCAGATAACAAGAGCAATCAATTAGAAAAAATAATTTAAAAATCTACCTCTACACATACAAGAAAAGAGGGTGACCAAAAAAAGGTGAAACTAAAATTGAATGAACTGAAGCAAAGATTACATAAGAGCATAAAGAAATATGATGATGAAAATACACTTCAAAAAAATTAAAACAAAACTTGGCGAAAGAAAAACATTGGGAACAAAAATTAGAGGAACAGAGAAAAACCAATTTAAGATTGGTGGCAAAGCTAAGGGAATCACAAAATTAAATAAAATATTGTCAGAATAGGTCAACTACATTTTTTAGAGAAACAATGAGGCATATGAAACAAAAGATCTAGGAGTAAACAATATAGAGAATTGATCATTTGTGTGAATTGTTTCAATTGACTGATTCTTTGACAATACATAATAGGAAGCTCAAGAAATACATAGTCAATAGAAATGTGATTTCAAGAGAGAAAATTGCAAATCAAAATTTTCAAACAATCTACAAATTTAGTGAAAATAAATTAAAATAAAAAGGAATTCATGACCAAATTGATGCCTCAATGAAGGTGTCATCTATCATTGAAAAGTGTTTGAGAATATGTGAAATAGACTAATTTTTGGATCAAGCTACAAAAAAGATGAGGCTGGATTAAAAGGTAAGGAACTTGATAGAGATTGGTTTTCCCTCAGCTTTTGACACAATAGAGCAATTCATTGGAAATGATTCTTTCATAAAGAAGATGAAGGATACAAGGAAGATTGATTTGGACTAATTTCCTTGAAACCTAGATGAGGCGAACTATTTGGATTCCATCAAACCACTGATAACCTTGAATACAACTTTTATTGAAATATTCAAGTCAAGTTCTAATTTCAATCATGAATTGTAAACGATTTTTCAAGTCAAACACTATCAATTACAACAAATTGAACTTTCATCAAATGAGTAGTGGAGCATGCTATAAAAGCTGATAGAATGATTTGATAATATGAATTTCCAAATCAGCTTTGTGTAGAGTTATCTTTGAGAAAGATTTTGCTTTGCCTCTATGTATTCCTTCATTTGAAAATCAATAGAAAACTCAAATTCATTAATGTGTTCATTTATCTATATTATTTACTTGCTCAATTCAAGAAAAACTATGGTTTCTACTACTAGATACATGTTAAATGATTGCTAATTTTGTATATGCTATCAATTGTTGTTAATATGTTATTAAACATTGAGCTAAATGATGAATCATTGAGTACATGCAAAAATTATCAGTATGACACAATTAAAATATGAAATTATTAATAATATGTTAATTAATAAATGGAAATTGAAAATTGTGTTTAATAAATAATTAACTAGTTTA
>VDFB02201543.1:0-11587 GCA_007258455.2 Sequoia sempervirens | reverse complement strand
TACACCTTGTGTCTTGTAGCCTTCTTCACTCTTGACTCCAAAATCTTCTCTGCCTGAGGTTTGTCTTGATTAGGTAGGGGTACATTACTTATGTCCTTGAAGATCTCCTGACTGTTCTGAACCTCATCACTAACTATTCCCTTATACTTGATCAAATCAGCTATGTTGAAAACTGGTGAGATTCCTAGGTCGGTAGGTAACTCCACCTTATATGCATTCTTTCCATACTTGGCCAATACCTTGCATGGACCCACTCTCTTCATCTACAACTTGGTTGGCATTCCCTTCTGCAACCTTGACTTGTTAAGGTGGACCATAACATAGTCCCCTACTTGAAATTGCACATCCTTCCTTGTTAAATCTGCCTTCTCTTTCAACTTGTGAGTAGCCTCAGTGATTGTCTTCTTCACCTGCTCTTGAATCTCCTTCATGGTCTCGGAATTGAGGTATTTTGCATGTCCACTCCTTTTGTTCCATAGCTCCAAGATCTCCGAGCTCACATATGCCTCTTGGGTGCATCCCATACACAATCTCAAAAGACTCCTTCCTCAGAAGGTTTGGTTCACACTATCATTATAAGCATACTCAGCTTGTGAGATAACCATATCCCATGTTTGTCCATATTCCTTAGTTAGGCACCTTAGAAGATTACCTAGCACCCTGTTAACCACCTCTGTTTGACCATCGGTCTGAGGATGGTAAGCTGATCCAAAAGACAGATTTGTGCCCAATCTACTCCATAGAGTCTTCCAAAATGACTCATGAACTTCACATCCTTGTCTAAAACAATGCTCAAAGGCAATCCCTGGATCCTTACAACTTCCTTGAAGAAAATATGAGCTATGTAGCTATATCATGAGTAGTTTTGCAAGGAATGAAATGACTCATCTTGCTAAATCTGTCTACCACAACATAAACGCTGTCAAAACCAGTCTTGGTCTTAGGAAGGCCTACCACAAAATCCATGCTCACACACTCCCATGGTCTGTTAGGAATGGTCAGGGGTTGATATAAACTAGCATTGCTAGCTCCTCCCTTAGCTTTCATACACACAACACATTGTTCCACATACCTTCTAACATATCTTGCCGACTTAGGCCAATAATAGAATCTTTGTACTAGCTCTAAAGTCTTATTTATGCCAAAATGCCCACTAAGACTGCCGTTATGCTTTTCTTGAATCAGATTTTCCCTCATTGACCCTCTTGGAACACATAACTGATTGCCCTTAAACAACAACCCACTTTGCAAAGTATACTCTGAGTATTGACTATGGAAATGGTTCTCAAAGTTAGAACATACCTTGTAGACCTCTGAAAAGTCTTCATCCTCTCCATATAGATCCTTTTGAAACTCTCTATGCCAGTTGTTCTTGATCTATATCTCTTGCACTATCAACAATCTCCTACTCAATGTATCTGCCACTTTGTTTAGTTGTCCCTTCTTGTGCTTGATGGTGATGGTAAAAGCTTGGATGTATTCCATCCATTTCAAATGCCTATTACTCAACTACTCTTGAGTGTTGATAAAGCTAAGTGCCTGATTGTCAAGAAAGACTACAAACTCCTTGCAGAAGGTACTTTCTCCATTTTCTATAAGGACTGAACTAAGCATGCTTTCCTAAGTCATAGGTTGAATACTTCTTCTTTGCTTCATTGAGCTTCTCACCAAGAAGGCTATGTGGCCCGCTCTCTCTTGACTTAACACTCCTCCTAATGGCCACCTTAATTTGCATCACATTCCACAAGGAACAACTTGTCAAAGCCAGGTAATTAGAGAATTGGGTTGAGTTGCTGCCCTCTTGCTTCCCTTCAAACCCTTTCTCAGCTTCTTGAGTCCACACAAACTTAGTTTTTAAACCACCCTTGATTGTATCTAAGACTGGTGCACATATACCACTAAAATTTCTTATGAATTTCCTATAAAATTGAGCCAATCCATGGAAACTTCTTACCTCAGTCCCTGTGGTTGGTGTAGGCCAGTTTAGGATGGCTTCCACCTTGCTTGGATCCATCTTCAATGATCCTTTGGACACTACAAAACCCAAATAGACTAGCTCTTGCTTAAAGAATTCACACTTCTCTAGATTGATTGCCAACTTCTCTTCTTGCAACCTTCTAAGAACTTGCTCCACATGTTTCAAATGCTCTTTTGTTGTCTTGTTGTATATGAGGATGTCATCAAGGTACACTACCACAAATATCCCTGTAAAGTCCTTGAGCACTTCATTCATGAGCCTCATGAATGTACTAGGGGCATTGGAGAGACCAAATGGCATAACTCTCCACTCATATAACCCATCATTTGTCTTAAAAGTTGTCTTCCACTCATCTCCATCCTTAATTCTGATCTGATGGTATCCACTCTTGAGATCCAACTTAGTAAAGTACTAAGCTCCTCCAAGACAATCCATTAAGTCTTCAATTCTAGGTATAGGGAATCTATATCTGATTGTGATTCTATTTATTGCTCTAGAATTAGTATATAACCTCCATTAACCTCCCTTCTTTGTTGCCAAAACCATTGGTACTGCACATGGGTTGATGCTCTTTTGAATCAATCCTTGATCCAATAATTCTTGCACTTGCCTAGCTATTTCTAAATTCTGATCTGGTGTAAGTTTGTATGCTGCTTTGTTAGGTAATGAAGCTCCAGGTATGAAGTCAATTTGATGACTTATGGCTCTCTTTGGTGGTAGAGTTGCAGGTGTACCATCATTAAATATGCTCTTGTACTTGTCAAGTAATTTTTGAACTGCTTCCGGTAGGACTATCTTTTCAGCCTTATCTTCCTCTTTAGGTTGTAACATGACCACATATCCTTCACTCCCTTGATGTAGGTTGTTAAGGAACTCTTTACCACTGCTCAACATAATGTTTGTTGTCTTTGACTGTCCTTCTTCTTCTTCTATCAGTGACTGCAACTTAAAAGTCTTCCCATCCTTCTTGAATGAGATGGCGTTCTCTTTTCCATCATATATGACACTCCTGTCATAGTACCATGGTCTGCCCAATAGTAGATGGCATGCATCCATGGGTAACACATCACAAACTAACTTGTCCTTGTACCCTCCAATAGAAAACTCCACTGTTACTTGCTCATTTACTAAAACACTTTGTCCCTTGTTTAGCCATGTGAACTTGTAAGGGTTAGTATGGGGTACCTTCTCCAATTTTAGTTTCATTACTGCCTCCTTTGATATGATATTGTCTGTTGAACCTAAATCTACTATGACCTTGCACACTTTTCCAAGTATCCTTCACCTTACTCTAAATAGAGCTCTCCTTTGTTTTGGTTCTTCCTTGACCAGTTGTCTGATCAAAACCCTGTTGAACATCAGATTCTCTCCTACCTCAGATTCTATATGACTGACCTCTGATGACTTAGGACTTATGGTGTCCTCTTGTGCATAAGCCACTCTCTTTTCATTGCTTGATGAAGATTCTTTCTCTAGGAACCTATAAGCAGGATGACCTACTTGACTACAATGGTAGCATTTCTTGTTTGCAAAATAAGAATTTCTCCTGCCTACTCCTCTTCCTCTATTTGAACCTCCTTGAGGTCCTCTACCTCTGTTATATCCTCCTCTAGAAGATGTTTCACCTCCATGCTCAATGAGTTTAGATTCTCCTTGATTTCTTTGGTCATTTCCTCTACCTTGGTAGCCACCTCGCTGTCCTCTTTGATCTCTTTGATCCCTGCCTTTGCCTCTGCCCTTAGAAGCCTGATCTTGCTTCCTCTTGCTTCTTTCCTCAATCTTTATGGCCAACTGATAGCATTGGTGTACTATCTTAGGACTTAAAAGAGTCATCTCCTCTTGAATGTTCCACTTCAAGCCATTAAGGTATCTAGCCACCTTGAGACTCTCATCCTCTGTCACATTAGACCTCATGCAAAGTTTTTGAAACTCCTTAGTGTAAGTGTTTACATCTTGGTCTCTTTGCCTTAATCTTTGCCTCTTCTTGTGTAACCTGACCATAGTCATCCTCAAGTATGTATGCTTCCTTTTACTTTGGCAACCATTCTTCCAAGTTGGGAAATAGGCTGCTTGGCTCCTTTTCCCTCTCTCTCTGCTTCAATGAATTCCCCACCATGTCAAGGCAGAACCCTCTTAGTCTCTTGGATTTTGGCCACCTTTACCTTTTGTGCTTCTGTGACCCCATCACACTCCAAATGGTTTTCCATTCCCTCTATCCAATCCACAACTAAATCAGCTTCCATTTTTCCACTAAATAGTGGTATGCCTTCAAGTGCTTTTCCACTCAAGGCCTTCAATGCCTTCAAGAAAGGCTCTTCTTTTAGGATAGGGTCAAGTTCAGGGGTCTTTTCTTCCTCTGCAACCTCTTCTTCCTTTGGTATCCTTCCTTCAAATTGCGCAGTCCTCACTGCTTGTTCAAGCTGGGCTATCCTTTCCCTCAATTGCCTATTATCTTCCTCCTGCTCTTCAACCATCTTGGCCAATTGTGCATTTGTCACCATGACGATAGTATCACTTGACTCAACCTCTGACATATATTACTCTTTCCCAAATCTTTTACTCCATACTAACTGATGGGGTAGGGGCTTGACATACCACCTGCCCCATGCTCAAATCCTGATTCAAGAACTGGCTAGGGTGATTCTCCCACCTTAACCTTTAGGTCCTATTTCAGGTATAGAAACCCCTGGTTCTTCTGGCCAACCCCACTATCATCATTCTTTCATTCCACCAAGCCAATCTTGGTGCTTTCCCTCCATTCTTTCCTTAGCCCTTAATCTTCCTAAAGGCTAACTAACTCTCCAAACCTCACTAACTTGTTGCAGGGGTGTGTGTTGACTCCCATAGCTTCAAAACAGTCCACCTAGGGTTCCTGATCCTCCCCCATATTCCATTTCTCCATCGCTCTCACCAAACCCTATTCTAGGGTTTAAAAAGGGCTAGTAGCCCTTGAGCCCCAATTAGGCCTCCTAATCCGAGAAAGTAGGCTTAAACTCCCAAACTTCCTGAAGAACATCACAATCTTTTAAAAGAGACCCTAGTTCATTTTCAAACCTCTCAAGGATTTTTGAGGTTTCAGGCTTTCTCAGTCCGTACACAGGCGTAACCCTGATTTTGTGGGAATTAGGGCTTTTTAGGCCTTTTCTTGAATACACAGTGAACTGTTTGCTTCTTTCAGCCACCAAATGGATTGGTGAAGACTCTTGCTTCTTGCCAGGCCTTTGTAAGGCCTCCTGCAACCACCACACACCCAGAGTTTCTAGAAAGTAGACACCCCTGCAACGTTAGTGTCTATTTTGCACTGTCTTTCCTAACCGGGCATAGCCAAGCTTGCCTAGGAGAAGACCTTTTCCATGGAACCTTGCTTTCTACAACCTCCTACACCTATCCTATATACAAGCATGGAGCTTAGCCTCATTCCCCACGGACTATACACCAGGTATAGTGGAAAACAAAGGTCTAAGACTCCATGGATAACAGTCTACTAAAACTGATCAGCAATAAAAAGAACAAAACCTACTAGAACAAAGCTTCGGAACGATGAAACAACAACTTTAAAAACTACACAAAGCTTGTAAGATAGCTACCACACGTGCTACACACTGCTCAACACCAGGAACTCTCCATTAACACAGCAAAAGAACTAACAAAAACAGAAAATTTCAAGAAATTCAATGCTCTTTCATATGCATAGTAAACTCAACAAATACAATGCTTTTTCCAACCCTCATTCCAGTTCGAGGACCACCTTTTAAAGGCTTCCAAGGTGGTTACCTCTCTATTGGTCGGACTTAACCACCCTATTAGACCAAAATTGCATAATTGCAACATTTTGGCTTTATCTCGCAAATTCTAGTGATTCCTAGTGAAAACAAATTGAGAAACTCATTCAATCTACCATATGCTACTGATCAACCTTCATCCTAACATCTTCTAACATCTCTAACTCAAAATCAAATGGTCAACATGACCTTGAAGTATTAAAACTCAAAATTGCTTCCTAGGCTTCCAAAATTGCCTAGGGTTTCCCAATGTTACTGGAATTGTGGGTTTCTATTGCAACAATAACGGTAAGAATCTATCGATCATAAAAGAATACTTTATAAAAGGTAACACTATTTAATTTTTTTAATAAATAAGATTCCTAATTTTCCTCCCAAGTGATGAGATATAGTAGAATAAATTCATACTTAACAAGTTCCCTCAATTTTTCTTTCGAATGATGTGAGCTTAGATCTATACCTTTTTAATATCATCCTATAAAAATTATATTATATCATTATAATAAATCACACATGATTGCATTTATATATAAAATTGAACTCCAACATTTTGCACATACAATTGTAAAGATACTTCCAATAGATACTATACATGTTACCAAAAATGGAAACAAGGATTTTAATCTAATATTTGAGGAAAAAGAGTATGTATTGCTCTCACTTATTCTAAACCTCGATTTTATATGCATAGATTTCAAGGATAAGACACACTTGTCATTTCTATTATATAACTTATATAACTCAACTGAATATTTCCGTCCTACAACATTGTGCTTTGTTTAGCCCCATGTGAATTTAGTTATGGAGTAATCAACATGTGGAATTCATAATTCAAAGTTGGTGTAGGGTTAGAACAAGTTAGCTACTTAAGAGTTAATGTCAAGATGATGTGTGTTAACTACAGGTTAACCTTACTACAATCATATATACGAGGTATTGGATCTTATTCCAATTTATGAGAAACGTTTGTTACCCTTTTTCCATTTATCTTTAGTGCATGAGAGGTCAACTCCTCACAACAACATATTGTTATAGCAGTTATATCTTGCTTGCAAGTGTCATTAATTCCTTCTCTTGACAACTCTTGTAGGATATATCATTTTCTCCTAAGATAGGAATGCTCTATATAAGATATTATCATGAAGCTTCCAAACCTTTCCTACCAAAAGATATACTTGAGCTGCATCTAGCCTTAACGCTACCATGAACATATTTTCATCCATTTAAAAAGGTCTAAGTGTCATACAGAAAGGAATAGAGAAGAAAAACATGCAACAACAAAGATCAAGAAATCAAAGATCAACTAGCAACAACAGTTTATATTAATAATTTTCAAGAATAACACAATGGGAGGTTAGAAGGGAACATAGAAGCATACAGAAGGCCAAAGAGTAAAAGAGAGTGTAATTAAATTGAAATGAATTTAAAAAGGGGAGTCATACAGGCGACAACCCCCAAGAGGGAGCGCTGCATGTGGAGGGCAGTGCCCTCTACACGGGTTGTGGCCTGTGGAGGGCACTGCCTCCACAACACATCCTTCCCAAAGGGGGAGGTGTGGTTGTGTAGGCTTCCTCATAGTAACTTACAAAAAGATGCATGATTCTATGATTTTAGTGGGTGTAATTTCAAATCCTTCATTCACTCAAACAAATTTATATATTAATATTATATATTTGAGTATATATATATAGAGTAAAAAATATGTATGTATATATATATATATTCAAATATATGATATTATTAGAATCTGAACCAATATTTTAACTAAAAGGACAAATTGAAATCCCAATTCGTTATATAATACATTCAATACAAATATTTATAGAAGTGTGTGTATATATATTGAGCACCAAATATGTATATATATATTTTTTAAATGAATGTGAAATATTGTACAAATTTGTGCGGTCATAATGATGAATATCATATAGAAATAGAGTATTTAAACACCAAACCCCAAAATACAACTCACATACACAATTGGGTTTCAAAGAAGAATTATATCCTTACACAATACAGTCCATTATTCACATATTATGTAATTTAAATGCATTGGAAAGGAGTTTAAAAAAAACCTGGAAATCACTTTTAGTTTGAACTTCCCTTCCTGGTGCTTTTCTTTCTCTCGTTCTTGCTTTCCCGAAGTTTCTTTCTACATAATTTTATTCTTCTTATTTTTCCTTCTCATGTGTTTCCTTATTCTTTCCCCCATTTTATCCTTCTATACTCCAAAAACTTCTACCCGATACCCAATTCCAATTCTTGTTCTTGCAAATCAATAATAATCAAGAAAACTTGCATTTTCTGTTATTAATTTTCCTCTTTTTTAAATATTTTTTTTAGATTCCCAATACCTAATCTTGAAATTAAGATTAATATTTATTTTCATGCATAATATTTATTTGCATACGAAATGTTTATCCTTAGAGAATAACAATAAAGAAGTCTTTTTAATTTTACGATTTAAAAATTTATTCTAAATAAATATTAATGAAATATCACTTTACTTGCACATAAAATAATTTTCCTAAATAACAAGATATTTTCATTTAACTGCAATTAAATTAGTTATTCTAAATAATAAGCATTATCAATTAATTGAAAAATGAATTCTTTAATTAAAATATAATTAATTCATTTTGTTTCATTGCACTTTTATTTCACCACAAATTAACTTAATCAAACATTGTAAAATACGAACAATAAAAATAGGGGTCATGACAACTATGGTACAAATTCTGAGGTACTTTATTGGCACTAACCCTCTTCTTAATCAACCATGTTTGATTTATGGTTCTTTTGCAATCAGTGGGCTCTACTTTCCAGACATTTAGGGCATACTCCTCAGTTTCTTCCATCTAGTCAAATAGTGGGATCATGAATGTTTTCCCAATCAACATGGGAGTTAGATTAGCTAGCACTCTTCCATCCACAATGACTATTATTCTAGATGGTGGTTGGTAGCATTCCCTGCATGCAAAGACCAACTTTGGGCTAATTAAGGTTGGAGGAAAACCTCTCACCTTTGCAATCCCACTCTGCTTTATCCTCAAAGCCTTCTCAATCTTCGAGTTAACCAAGACCCATTGTTAGAATTCATCTATGCTGACATGACTTAAGTCTGTGTCTATCACCTTGTCCCAGTTTGAGGTAATATTTGATGTGCACTTGACTTGATGGAACTTGTACTACATTTTGGCCTTCTCTTCTTTTCCCCTTGTAGCTTTGCAGTCTTCTTTCCCTTATTAGTTTTCTCATCTAGTTCCATAAATCAAGACAACAAAACATTAATTGAATCATGCTAAAATGTCATTAAATTCATCCGTATACCTTGAAAGTATCCTTACATTCATCAAATTTCATCATTTTGTGCTCGTTTATGAAGTTTGTAGTTTTATAGGTCATAAGCTGCAGGTTTCCACCCTACATAAGACATTGGTGTGAATGTCGTTAGAAATGGCTCAAGGAGGACAACAACCTACAAACAGATTTCTGAAGGTATATCCCTACAAGGTTTTAATCATCAAGTCACTTTAATCCAACTCATTAGTCACGTGGGAAATATGGATTGGAGCATTTGGGATCACTTTCATCAGAAAAATTTGCAATTTAGGTTCATGCAAAAATCATGGCGTAGAAGTCGTCACTCGGAGGGTCATTCAAATTCTACTGCTAATAATGACTTTCAGGCTATGAAAATATG
This sequence comes from Sequoia sempervirens, assembly GCA_007258455.2. NCBI lineage: Eukaryota > Viridiplantae > Streptophyta > Pinopsida > Cupressales > Cupressaceae > Sequoia > Sequoia sempervirens. The sequence continues at coordinate 2,124 of VDFB02201543.1, read as the reverse complement.
CCAACGGAGTTCTTCTCCTCAACTTTTGCATCAAATTTAGGCTTGGCCAATTTTGTTCAAATATTTTTAGCATGTGGGAAATAGGAGGGAAAAGCATGTTTGTTTACCTAACATCAAGGATTCAGTTACTTTGTAAGTTGCAGAAACACAACATGCGGGTGTCGTTGAAGCAAATGTCGTCAAGTATTAGGCAATAAGTCGACGACCTTCGGTTTATCAAAATCTACAAATAGATGCTTGCATGCAAAAACCCGTGAAGGATAAGGGCTCTAGCGACTCCATGTTTTGGGTGAGTGCAGTTCGCATTTTGTTGTTAAACAATGGCTTCAGGTAGGTGGCATTTTGCAAATGGAATCTCACACAGAGGAACCCGCATAGCATTTGACTTATGATTTTCACTTTCCACTTGAGTGGGTCAATGTGATAATGCTATATTGAGTGTTTTCATATTTAGGGATCGATTTTAGGCATGTGTGGAAAGTTCATGGGCAGAAGCCATCAGGCAAGGTTTTGTGTATGGTTTTCCATTAAACAATGACTAAGGTGGGATGACCTTCTGCCAACAACAACATGTAGGCACAAACCCACACAAGCTTTGGACTTAGTATTTTTCAAGGTTTTTGTTAGCGCTTGTAGAGATGGAAAGCACAGAAGTCACAAGGCGAGAGGTTGTCATGACTTCACTATTCGACCATGGTCCCATAGTGGTCTGCACATGGAGACCCACTAAGGAAACCCTACATGGGTCAAGGACTTAGTGGTTTTTAGGATTTAGTTTGAAGTCATTTAGTACTCGTCAAAACAGATGGGGAGAAAATTGTCGAGTAGGATGTTGTATGTGATTTTTCGTTAAACAATGGCTCTATGTTGATGATTGCCCGCTCATAGCATCCAGTAAGGGGAGCCCTGTGAGGGTTTCAGTTTGACTATTTGTCATATTTGAAACTTTGACATTGTGATTATTCATGTGTGAGGACAAGCAAAATGAAAGCTTCTATTTCTTATGCCACTTGAAAATGATATCTTGAAGATGGGTTTCCCCATATGAGAACCAATGCCATTTCGGTGCTAGGTTTTATTGTTTCATGATGAACTAGGGCCTTGAACACAATGTCTGCCCAATTGAAGGTTATATATTTTAATGATCCGAATGGTTTAAAGAAATATGGGTGCTTAATTCCCCACAAATTTGATGCAATAGAGGTGAAAATGGAACTTAAATGTATACCTTCTACCACACAAATGGAGGAAGTAGCAGGTGTTTCAATCATCAATCTTTTTGACACACGCAACAATCTCTTTTACTCTTCAAATTCAAAATTTCTAGGTGTAAAATGATAGATGGGAGGATCTATTTATAGACCTAACCACCATTAATATGGTCATTAATAGTAGTGGCTTTGAAAGACATGTGCAGGTATGGGTGCGGAAGCCCGATGAGTGGAAGTCGTGAGTCAAAAGTGCATACGAAGAAATGGAATGTGGAAGTAGTGTGTGGTAAGTTTGTTGTGTAAGGATGAAGGGAAAATTTTGTAGGCAATGGCGAAGTAGATACAAAAGTCCATAGACAGAAATCTGTAGCAGGATTCTCGTGGATGGCAAAGGATGGCACATCTTTTGCATGGCAGAAACCCACACAGATTTTCTTGCAAATACTCGAGACTTCCTAAAACTTTGGAAAATGATAAGACATGTTAATATCTTTCAATTTTCAAGGAACTTGATCAACTTGGGTCCAAAAATAGGGGCATAAATAGCGAGACAAATGTGAACTGGCCCAACAGAAGCAAAATGAAAAGAGGGGGGCCTCAGTCCAAGCGAGGTGTGTGTGTAGAAGGCACAAAAAGTAGAAGCTCTTTGGGCACGGTCTCTCGACCTCCAAAGAAATGGAAAAGGTGAGCCCTTGTGCCACTAGATCCTTATTTAGTGGCTCTTGACCTAGCGGTGCCTTGCACCAATCTTAAGATATTAGCCTCATGGCTAATGGGCCTACACTAAGTTAACACACTTATTTGAGTAATCTAGGCTTGTTATTTTTGGTGTGTCTTCTTGTGCTTACCAATGTATCTCTTTAGTCCATCCTATAATCATCCATCTTGTGTCTATTTTCCTGCAATATTTAGT
>VDFB02201540.1:0-39933 GCA_007258455.2 Sequoia sempervirens | reverse complement strand
AAAAATCTTGGGATACATTGTATTACAAAGGGGAATTGAAGTGGACCTAGCTAAAGTCAAGTCAATCATGGATATCCAACCGCCATAGACACTTAAGAAACTTTGAGGCCTGCAAGGGATATTGCAATATATCAAAAGGTTCATTATGTAGCTAGTGGAAAAATTTCACCTATTTACTCATCTTCTTCATAAGGGTGTGGCCTACAAATGTAATCAAAATTGTGAGCAGGAATTTAAACAACTCAAGGATTATCTAGTGACACCACCCATCTTGATGCCACTAATAACATGAAATCCTTTGATACTTTACATCTTAGCTACCTCAATAGCCTTAGGGGCTCTTTTGGCTCAACATGATGAAATGGGAAAGTAGAGAGCTATACATTGCATCAAAAAAACCTTGGTCTAGGATATGAGTTAAATTGTTCATCCATTGAAAAATCTTGTTTAGTAATGGTGTTTGCTTCCCAAAATCTTAGGCACTACATGCTCTCCCATCAAGTTAAAATCATCTCCAAGGTAGATCCACTCAAGTACTTATTTTCAAAAGCTACTCTCATAGGTCATACGAAAAAATGGGTAATGATCATCACAGAGTTTGGCATATAATATGTTGATCGAAAATCCATTAAGGAACAATTCATCACTAATCAACTAGAATATTCTCCCATATATGCAAAGAATCTTTTGGTGTCAAAGTTTCCTAATGAATTAGTATTCATCCTTAGAATGGTAGATCAATGGAAGTTGTATTTTGATGGTTCTTACACACAACGTGGGTCTGTGACAGGAATTTTATTCATCACCCCACAAGGTGATTGCATCCCAAAATCATACAAGTTATATTTTTCATGTACGAATAACATAGTTGAGTACGAGGCCCTCATCATAGGGTTAAGAAATGTGATACAATGGAAGATCCAAGAGCTAAAGTGTATGGAGATTCTCAGTTGATTGTGAACTAGGTTAATGACAACTATCAGACCAAGGATGACAAATTGATGCCCTACAAGAAGATGGTGGAAAGTTTCAAGGATTATTTCATTGGCATAACATTTGAATAGATATGTAGGATAAAAAATCGAGCAAAAAATGTCATGGTTACTATTGGATCCTTGCTAGACATGCCTCATAATAGTTTTAAATGTGAATTCCTCATTGAGAAGCTTCTCATGCCAACTTTTGAGGTACTCAAATCCAAATTTTTGTGTGAAATCGTTGGCCTTGGTTCCCCGTGGTATCATGATATATTCACTTCCCTTCATAATAGTATCCTCCCATTCAACCTTACTTCTAACCTAAAAAATACCTTTATTAGAAGAGCATCTTGATTTTTCCTTTTAGGAAATACCCTTTAACGAAGAGGTCTCAAAGGAACGTTATTGCAATTTCTTAACCAAGAGGAACCTTTAACTACTTTAAAATAAGTGCACAAAGGCATTTGTGGGTCACATTCAAGTGGTACAACCTTGGCTAAGTAATTTTTAAGGACATGATATTATTGGCCTGCTATGGAACAAGAAGTAAATTAGTTTGTTAAGAAATGTTTGCAATGCCAACAACATGGAGATCTCATTCACATATTAGCTCAAGATCTCAGGCCTATCAGTACACCTTGGCCTTTATCACATTGGGGACTCTACCTCATAGGTAAAATCACCCCCACTTCTTCCAATTGGTCATACATTCATCATCATAGCCACTGAGTATTTTACGAAGTGGATCGAAGCAATACCAATGACCTACATAATGGGAAAGTAGATATCCAAGTTTATCCTGAATTACCTCATTTGTCATTATGGTTTTCCTCAAGCCCTTATCACATATAATGGAACACTATTTAAGAACTAGGATGTCCATGAACTATGTCAACGATTCAATATCCAACATTGCTTTTCCACCCCTTACTACCCCGAAGGAAATGGTCAAGTTGACGCTTTTGACAAGACCATTATTAAGATGCTAAAGAAGATAGTCAATGAAGCTAGCTACGATTGGTACTTACAATTGAACCCTACCTTGTGGGCTTATCTAACTAGTATCCACACACTCATAGGTGCAACACCTTATTCCTTGTTCTATGGAACTAAAGCAATCCTGCCTATTGAGTTCGAGCTCCCACCCTTGAGAATGTCACTTAGCATCTCATCATTGATGAAGAATATAAAATATCCAGGTTGAATGAGATAGAGTTGTTGGATAAATGTCTCCTTGAAGAATTGAATCACCTATAGGCCTATCAAAATATAATTAGAAGGAGTTATAACAAAAAGATCAAAGGGTGATGCTTCTAGGTGGGAGACCTTGTCCTAAAAGAGAATAAAAAAAACATGTTAGATCAAGATAGCAAGGGTAAATTTGAGTCAAATTGGTTAGGACATTTCATTCTCATAGAAATATATGGCTCTCGAGCTTATCAACTAGCCACCCCTGAAGATGAAACTTTGTAAGATCCCATAAACAACACACATCTCAAAAAGTTTTATGCCTAGCCCATGAGGGGTGTAGAATCCATTTTTAAAAAAAAAAATCATAAAAATAGTAAATATCCAAAAAAATAGACAAAAGGATCAAAAGAGTGAAGAGAAAAAAATCATCTGAGCTAGTGAAAATAACTTTGATGGCACTTTGGGCAAGTACCTTGGTAAAAACCTAGAAAATAGGCACCTTGCATAAATAAGCACCATCTCACATCCACCATTGGCTCTTTGGCTTATCCTACATCCTCTATCCATCGCATCCATCTTCCATCCTATTTATCCTATATATTCCTTTCATCCATCTATGTTCGTACCATAGCTTAGTGTTAGGAAAGTATCATATTCCCCTTTAGTATTACTTGACACACTCCTAAGGTTAGTTTGCCTTGCCTATATCGAGGTAGTCTATCACATCATAATAGGCGCATCTTCCTATACTTGTATCGAATTAGGTTCTTGTATATTCCCTTAAGGTTACTCTTTTTAGTGTAGGAAAATTCATCCCTTTACATTTTCACACTTGTTTGGGCCCTCCCTGCTAAAATTGGGCTTCTTTATGCCTTATTTTGTATCCACAAGCCATACTTAATGCATCTTTACAAGGATAATCTTGACACATATCAAATGACCAATCAAAATTTAATGATTTTAGATTGTATGGAATAGATTTAGTGATCTAGGACTCATATGCCACCTTGGGAATATGGGTCCCACCTAGGTTTCGAGGCCTAGATCTAAATTTCACATAAAAGTAAGCCTTTCTTGAAAAATGTGTTCCAAGCTTAGCCTAATGGGAATCATATGCCCCAACTGGTGTATGATTCCTGCTTAGCTTAGACCTATTTTGAATTCAAATTCTTGGTATGATTTTATTATCCTAGATCTGATGTTGGCTTGTAGTGTTGTAATTTTGAGAAATTTGGTATAAACAAGTAAAAATACAAGGTTATTTCACATATTTTCTCCTAGCAAGTTTACAAGTCATCTAGCACCTTTTGAGATCAATATTTCTAGCATTCAAGAGCATTCAAGAGTGATTATCAAGCATTTTGGAGCATTATTCAAGAATCGAGCATCATGTCAAAGTCATCATGCATCATATTTGTTTTTGAGCTAACATTTGTGATGTAGGGTTTTATGATTCAAGAAAGCATTCAAATCAAGATCCATATGTATCATTCAAGCAAGAATCAAGATCCACATTCATTCTAGCCATCTCATACATGTTTGCAACATCTTATTCAAGGATTTGGTGAGTTGCAACATTGCATATTTGTTCATTCATCATTCCTCCTTTTTATTTCATTTCATTTCAAGGTCTGATTACCAAAATGGGGTTTGACCAAGGAAAACCCCTATCCACTAACAAAACCAAAAAATTTCCCTCTCTTTCATGTTTGATTGCAGATCTAGGTGATTTAGGTTGAAGATCAATTGAAGAGAAATTTTGGAGAAATTTGTCAAGTTGTCAAAGTTGTCATCTACATTGCAAGATCATGGAAAGTCACTTACAAAACAAAATTTGGTGATTCAAACTCAGAGATTTGGTAGGAAGGAAGTTGCAGGAATTCATCAGAGGATATCAAAGTTTTGGAGCAACCCTGATACTAGGACTAAATCACCACTTGTGGTGTATGAGTCCTAGTATACCTATTTTTAGACTTTTTTTGTAGATCCTGATTCAACAATTCCAAATTCGAGTTTTGGCTTGAAACCCTAAACTGGCACTAAATCACCCCTACTATTGTATGAGTCCTAGTGTGCATCAATATAATTATTCCCAACATTTTAGACCTTCATTCAAGCCTTTTCAGTTTCTAGGTGCACCTTTGTACTTTCTCAGTCTTTTATTATGCATTTTAGTTTCATAATCTAGGTCATATAGTTAAGTTTTGCATATCATTTGGTTCTGTCATTTTTCATGTTACTAGTCTTTCCAAGCTTTATCTTGGTGGTGAACCCTCTTATTATCTTTGATCACACCCTAGGACAACATTTATCTAATCTCTTTCCCGGCTAAACCCACAATAGTGGGTTACAATTTTTTGAACGAAGAATAATTAGAAATTCTCCAAAAAATTTAAAATGGTTTACCCCTTCTAATGAAGGGGGTTCGAATGAACCACCCCCCTTCTAATGAACCCCCCCTTCTAATGAACCCTCCCCTCTTCTAATGAACCCCCTTTTGCACCATATAAGGAGGGTTCAAATGAACCCCCCTTCTAATGAAGGGGGTCGAATGAACCCCCTTCATTAGAAGGGGGGTTCTAAACAACCCCCTTTTTTCACCTTCCCCTCCACCATTTCAAAATTTATGCATTTTTTTTACTATCAAAGCTTGGGAAAGAGGTGCAAATGGAGTCAACTTGATAAACCAAGTTGGATGATTGTAGTGATCGAAACGTGCTTTCCAACAACTATAAATTTAATATATTTTGTTTTTATTTTATATTTTATTTTTTAGTTTTATGTACATAGGTTTTTCATCGAATGTCAAGTTCGATGAAAAATCATTGTGGAAAAATAGTAAATTTGAGGATTTTTTTTTTGAAAAATATATATACACTAGGTATTGATGTCCTCATTCTAACAAAAAAAGAAAAATTGAATTTCAATACATACCAAAAAAGTTATGCGAGCCGAAGTGCACCTATGTCTAAATTATAAATTCTTTGACTTCAAAACTTAATTAAAAGAAAAATATTCAACAAAATGCTATGAAACAAAATGAAAGCCCTAGATACTTGTGTTACCAACCTAAATTCAAAATAATTAGAGTTTTATCCTTTGTAGAAAAAATGTTATGCTAGCCGAAGTACACACCACTTTTTAAAAATGTTGTTTACTATTAAAAACTAGTTATCAAGGGAGACACAAAAAAATTACAATTTAATTTCAATTTTTAAAAAAAAAAAAAATTAAAATCTACATACAAAATCTCACAAATCACTAGTTTACATCATTTTCAAATTCCTAATAGTTTACCTACTATAAGTGTCAAAAAGTGAAGTTTTCTATGAAAATGTTGATTTCAATGTCAAGTTTGGCCAAAAAGTGTAACCCATTATTGTGGGATGACCCTCCCTTATTCGATCCTTGGATTGGGATCTCTAGGGTTTCCTTGAGTGAAACTAAGTGAAATAGGCCCTTATCCTTTGTTCCATCTCCCAAAAGGTGGAACCCTATTCCGTAGGTTTCACTCTCAAAAATCCCAAAACATTTGCAAATTAACAAAACATCAAAAACATTGGAAGATTTTTAAAATCTCAAAAAAATCTAATACATGTGTAGAGTTCAAAAATCTCAAAAACATCCAAAACATTTTTGAAATTAAAAAATCTCAAAAACATCCAAAACATTTTTAAAGTTCATAAAATTTCAAAAACATCCAAAATATTTGTAAAGTATGAAAATCCAAAAATATTTGAAACATCATCAAAATCCAAAAACATCGTTCAAATCATTTTGAAATGCCAAAAACATTCAAAACATATCAAAACCCCTAAATAGGTCAAAACATCAAAAGGTTGAAAAACACTTGTCGAACTACGTTTCCTCTATGTGTATTCGTAGGAAAGGCCATCATCGATGTGCCCCCAAGGCTTAGGTTAGTCCTTTAGTGGTATTTCATAATAACCTGACAATCCATCAATGTTCATATATCATCAATAAACGGTCAATGGTTAGTTGAACTATGTTGTATCTGTGCAATTACATAGGCAAGGTCATCATCGATGAGCCCTTGAGGCATTAGGTCAGTCCCCCTTAGGTCTTGTTCTTGGTCTAACCTTGGAAAACATAAAAAATGGAAAACCTAAACAATCAAAACATTCAAATATCTTTCATAAAACCAAAAAACCTCAAATAACTTGAAAACCTAAACATTTGAACATAATCTCAAAAGTTCAAAAACAACCTTAAAACATTTTAAAATGTCAAAAACATTGAAATATTTGGAAAACAAAATGACCCATCCCATTTCACTTCCATCTGCAATAAAATTCCATCCTTAATAAATCAATTGCCATATTTACCCTTTGGCAACGTAAATAGAAATAGGTGCAACAATTAGTAAAGCACAAACTTTACAGTGTAAAAAATCTTAAGTCTTGATCATGAGTAAACATTTTCAGTTAACATTTGTATCAATGACCTATCAAATAGTTAGATTTAGTTCAATATCTGGTAACATGTCCTATGGATACATCTTTCCTAGAATGGACATCATCATTGGAAATAACCTTAATCACATCACTTTGGTAAGAGGTTGAATAATATTAACTATTTGTTCACTGTGGGTCTTTTCTTATGATTTATCCTGTTGGTCCATTCCAATGATCTCTCAATGATGTCTACCAAAATGATTTAGAGAGAAAGGAATGGGGCATTGATCAATGCTTTTGTTTTTTGTTCTTGTTGGATATTCTTGTAGTACAACCTCAGTGAATATTATCTTGCATGTGTTAGGATAGTCTCAAGTAAAATAATGGCTAGGACATATTAGGTTAGATTCATACTTTTTTTGTGTTAGTTTCCTTACTTTGATGACATATTATTTCACATGATCAAACAAGGTTTCCGTATGTTAGGTATGAACAAGGATACTCCTATCTTTTTGCAAATTCAAAGTCCATTGCATTAGATACAATTCCATCCTAGTTTTCACTACCTTGATTCGTCATGTTTATTTGCTATATAAAAAATAAAGAATGATATGATGAATTTATCCTAATCCAAGAAGCAAAGTAGTATCATCTATCTTATCTCATCACATATCTAATAAGGTATCAAATAATCATATAATTGTTGGACTCTTACATCAATTACTAAAAACAAAGGCTAATCAATATCCATTTCATTCTTCTATCTTCTATCCATGCTTACATTTCCAACCTGGTATCATGACATTCAACAAAAATAATTTAAATGCATCCATCCTACATCCACCAACCATTAGCATACATCTTGCATCATCATAAATATTTTATGGAAAATACGAAAAAGAAATGCATCTCATAACATACATCCTGCATAATCATCACATATCATATGAGAAAAGATATAAAAGGAAATCATCCATTACATTTGCATACATGAATTCATATCGTATCATATCATAAAACATATGCATTTGCATACATCATCATATCATAGGCATAATCATAAACCATACATGTCATATGCATCATAAAGAGAATCATCATCATCATAAAAACATCTCATAAACATCTGCATCCATACACATTCATAATGCATCCATGCATACATCAATATAAGCATAATGATAAAAAAAGGACATAATAAGTATAGTGCCACATCTGATCATCTCATATACATATATCCAAAAAATGAATGTCATGATGCATATCAAAAGAGTGTGATATATCATCAAAAATATACACGAGGTTGTCAAAAATGAGTCGAATAATGGATATACATCAATAATTAGGCCATACATAAAAAAGTGTCAATATATTAGAGTTATCCTTTGCTCCCCCTATCCTCTTGTAGTGGTGACCTATGTCCACCTGATGGTTGGCCTACAGAAGGTCCACCTACTAATCTAGTTGGTCCTAGTGTACTACTATGAGAAAAGTCTGGATGGTATCAATGCCAAGGAACCTCTTGATGGTACAGAGTCCTATAATAAGAAGCCTCAGTCATAGCCTATCCATATAAGGTTGTTGGTACTTGTGCCTATGCTTGAATCTACATAATAGCCTCTAACTATTGCATGCATGTTGTCTCCTGAGCCAACTGTATATCTGTCTATACTATTGTTGCTACCTCTCTTGGGCTAGCTCACCATGGGTTTGGTCACCCTCATGTAGTGTGGTGTCTCTCTCTTGTCGGTATTGATCATGCTCGACCTACACGGTGTCCCTCTCCTAAAGTGTTGTATCTCTCTCAGTCGTCCTCTACTATAATAATAATGCCTGAGGATCTAGCCCCCTTACACCTATTGTTGATGTACCAATGGTAGTGGTGGTGGTGGTGGTTTTCCCCTAGCTATTTTACAACCCCTATAACTTGTCTAACCCTCAGGACTTATCTAGGAATATATCCATTGTTCTACTGCGGAACCTATCCTCTACCCCTACCCCTACCTCATCTAGCACCATCGACCCTTGCTAGGTCGAGTGGTGTTGTGTAAACCACATGTCATAAGCTAGGGTGGTATCATGATCATTTAGTCTGCCTACATAAGCCCAAGGAACTTGAGCCAACTATCTAAAGTCATCAATGGCCATCTGAGGGACCATCTGAGGTCTCCAAGAATGAATCTATATGTATTTCTTGGCATATACAACTATGTCATCAGGCGCTAAGACATCCTATTGGCCCTCAAACTGTCAAGCTACCCAGTTGGGAAGGTATCTCTCAATGATGTGGTGTTGTTGCCCCATAAGCCATTGAGTCTAGTGAGCATAAAATAGTTGGTCCTGGCCATCATCCCACTACTCAACATGCAACCAAGGTCTCCATTAGAAAACTGTCATGTCATCTATGATCCTCCTCCAATAAGCTATATCCATTGCACCTATAGGGTGGAGTGTGGTCATCCCTACATATTTGTAAACTATAGGATCATCCTACTCAATGTCTCATAGAGAAATAATAGGTCTAAGCACCACAATGTACTCCCAAGCCCAAATGTGGAGCAATGTAACTCTTATGAATAATTTGCAACCTCTCATGTCTACCACTTGATGCATATCACGGTACAAAGTAGCTAGGATGCATGGTCCCCAAGCGTAAGTGCAAAAGGCCTCAATAATGTTTGTTAATATAGCACCCTAGCTAAGGCTGAATCCTCGACTATGCTTGTCTGACATTAGGAATCTCATGATGATCCCTCTGATCACCAAAGTTAAATCACTGACTTGACCATGGTACCTCCTCAAGTCGATCCGGTTTCCCTCTACCAACATCTAGTTTACCCCAAATACTCTAAACAAGGCATTGAAGCCGAGCTCTACATCATAGGTCACCCTCTCTCTGTGGATCAGTACTCATAGTATACACCATACATCAGGTCAAGTCTGATAGTAACCTAGCCTGTGGGGAGGTGGAAAGAGGAAGTCTCTAAGTGCCACCGCTCTACGAGGGCGATCATCACATGGATAGGTGAGTCCTAATCTCTGGCATGTAACAAATGCAATATAAGTTGAAATCTCCCAGGAACTCATGTCCTCATCCTCAAAGCTAATCATCTGACATAAGATCCCTAGCCTTTGCTCGCATGACTATAGTGGATGGAAGAACGCCTGCACGCACAACATCAATGTTGCTAAAAATTGAAAAAAATCCTAAGCCTAAAACCCTAAAATGCAAAAGTGCACCTTTATGCAAAGGTGTCACTCTATTTTATCATCAAATGCATCACTATTTTGCAATATCTTCACCAAAAGGAAAAGGCACGAAAAAATTTCAAATGTGTTGCTAGAAAGTAGATGCATAGTTTTGGAAGTATGCATTTGTGTGGCTCTGAAACTATGCAGAGGCGTGGGTTTGTCTGTAAAAGTTTTGAAGTATTCTAAACCCTAGTGCAAAGATGTTGAATCCAAAAAATGTGTCGTCAACTATTACAAAAGCATTGTTGAAATAACAACACCTTTGTTTGACCTAATATAACCTACATTTCTTTATCTCAAAATATGTGCAAGGAAAGTGGGTACATACTAGTGGTCCCACATTGGCTGGCCACTAGAACTCATGGACTCTATCTGTTGAATGTAAGGGAAGCACATGATCTTCCATTCTATTAGTTGCTCTTCAATGTCTCTTGCAAAATATCTCTCAAAGCTCTAAAATTTCTCAAATCAAAGTGTGTAAATAAACTTTAAAGTGATTCCAACCTCATATATATGCATGGAAAATTAGGGTTTTCACCCTAGATGCATTGCTAGGCCTAGGTTTTTGGCCCTAAATCTCCATTTTCTCACTTGGTGCTGCCTATCACAGTTAGTTTATCAAGGTCCTAGACCTTGATTTTTCATCCTCTTTGTAGCTAAACCAATCTTGTATTTTTGTCGCAATCTTGACTTGAAACTCATTTTTTTTGCTTGATCTCTTGAGGGGGTAGCATACCAACATCCATTCCTTCCATTGGGGCACAATGGGGCATCTAGAATAATCATGAGTTTTTAAATTTTTGATCTAAACAAATGTTGATCTGAGAGGCATTAGTTCTTTGAACCAATACAACAGGTACCTTGCTTCAAAGAGGGGCAAAATATAGGCACTTAAAATTTTTGTCTTGATCAATATCACACATCTAAATTTGATTACTAATACTATTCTACCCTTTTCATCTATTTAATTGGATAATGCTAATTGTTTAATTAAATTCATCATTTTCTTCTATTAATTGGATAATTAATATTATTGGATTAATTTGCCCCTTTCATGCTAATTTTCATCATATTTGATTAAATAATGTAATTGTTTAATTAAATCCTTTAATTCCTCTCATTTGATTAAATAATCTTAATTATTTAATTAAATGTGATAAATCTTACTTTTTTAATTAAATGATCTAATTGTTTAATTAAAATCCTAAATCCACTCCACTTGCATAATTAAATAATATCCTAATTATTTAATTGACTAATATCTTCTAATTCCTCCAACTTCTCCCACTTGCAAGGGAATATTCTCATGGAATATTCTTCCAATTCAAATTCAAATATTTCCCACCAGATAGAAATATCTTCCAACATTCTTCCCAAAATTAAGGGACTTGCACATTCTAATTCAATTAGATCCCTTGAATAGAATCAAATTGATCCATGTCAATATTCAATCTCATCCATATATTTGATCATTGATTCATGTCATTCTCTCACATTCATTTCTATCCAATGATTAGTCAAATCAATCCTAGCCATTAATTCATCTAAAAATTCTATAAACAACTTTCATTTCTATGAGTAAATCATCCACAAAAGCATTTGAGTAATCGTACTATAGCCAATTTCATCCTCATTTTGAGAGCATTTGTCCATTTCCATCAATTTCACCATTAGAGGTCATCAAAGTTTTGCTTCAATAATGGGATTAGGAAAGGGCTAATCATTCCACATCAATTCATCACTAGTCCCTGAATGGGATGAGTTTTGCTTGTCTTTAATTAGGTTTTCTATATCAATTGATTTTTGTTTCATGTTTAATGGATTAATAGTTAGAATTTGCAAGAATTTAATTGGAATATGATCTAATTAGGTTAAGTTCTTGGTTAATTTACTTAATTCACTTGCATTTGATCTCTAAATATATTTCATGTTCATAGAAGAAAATAATATATGTAGACATAGAATACTTCCATAGAGGATATGACTCCATTAATATTATAAAATTTCAAAGGTGAATCAAGCACAATGGGATCCCATACTATATAATTGCAATATAATCAATGACAAAGCAGGGATAAACGTAAAGGATAAAGCACCATCAGAATCCATAACATGAAAACAAGGGTCTATCAAAGTATCTAGTGTTTTCTAAAGATTTGTAAAATAAAAGTGAACTAACCTTAGAAGGAAGAACCAAGTGACATTAAAATGATATATATTCTATTATCACTAAAAGTATGAATACTAAATTAGATCTTAGAAGTATGCTAAAAATGTAAACCCTAGGTCAAAACAAGGGTAGGTAAGGTGGGCAAAGGTTAGGCTATGTAAAACAATACCAAATCCTAGGAGATAGATGTGTCAATGAATATCAATGTGCAAAGTGATAAATTAGACCTCAAATTAATATAAATGCATAAATAAGTGTAGATCAAAATCCTAATTTAAGGTTTCAAGGTTGGGTAAGTTTGTTAGGCTCACTATAATAACAATGAAAACTATCTTTCCTTATTAGTTAATCTAGGTCAATTAATTAAATACACTAATTACACATTAATAAACTAGAAACTAAATTGAGTTGTTGGATTAGAATGGATTAGATCGGATTAGATAAAGTAATATAAAACAACAAGTATAATAACACCACACCATAAATAGTAATTAATAAAGAGAACCTGATTGCTCAACTTTGTGAGAAAATATGTGTGTTGATTGATGAGGATAATGAGATCTATCCATCTTAAAATTTAGAAATTCCTTAGATAGTTGTGTATGTGGATTATAATTAGAATATTCTTTTTTGTTGTATGCTAGTTCAACTTTGGTGTTTTAGATCTTGATTTTTCTTGTGAACTTGTTGTGTATATATTAATATGATCTCTAATGTCCTTTGGATTCTACCCTCCAAACTTTCACTAAATATACAACTAGGTAATAATGATCTCTATCACACTCTTAGGGTTTTTCTATCAAGTGCTATTTGAAAATATCTTCGCAGATAACAAGCTTCAAACATGCACATGAATTTTAGAATGATTGTCACTATGACTCACATCTTCAAGGAAAAGTGTGATTAGATTTGATAGATGCAAAGGATTGTTCTTAGATGAAATGTTATGCAAATGATTGTTTTTAGATGAAATGTTATGCAAATGATTGTTCTGAGATTAGATATTGTCTTTGTTGTGATGATGCGATGATTAGAAATAAATGCAAAAATGTCCTTTTATACATGAACATAACATGAAAACAAAGATATATACAAAGTCAGTCTAAGACTAAAACATAAGATGGGGCTAGTTGGTCAAATGCTTGATTTTGATTTTATATTTAAGTGGATCAAAATTATGCTTGCAAGGACATCACCCCCGATTCACGACCTAGGTCAAAATACTAGATTGGATTAAAATCCAATAAAATTGGATTAATAATCATACCCATAGAAATAAATCGATTAAACTAAAATTATGTAGACATAAACATACAAATACACAACATACATAAGATAAGAAACAAGTAAGAAAGACTAAATAAACAGATCAAACTAAACCAAAATAAAATAAAATTATAACTATATAAAATATCAATTCACTAACTCAAACTAAACACACAACTAGATAAAAGATAAAAAATCAAAGATACAGTTGTCACAAATTTTAAATTATTCTTCCTAATCACATATAAGATCCTGAAGAAAAACTTAACACTTATAATCAATCACAAAGTATAAAACATGACGTTGGAATGCTGACACAGTATTCTCAAAAACCTTCCTTCTTGATCATGTCTATCCCAATGCTAACAATACATTGACCTCCACACAACTCCGTTTCACGCCCCTCGAAATATCGCTGTTTCTGAGTGCTATCTGGTTTTCTACATCTTTTACAGTATTCGCTCTTATTTTAAAGAAAAGAAATGAAAAAGCTCCCAAAGCAAAATATTGGGAACCATGTTAATTTCTCTTATCATACAAACCTAGTACGGATACTCAAATTCCTGCCTTGGTAGGGACATCAATGGTGCGCACCAGTGAAGTGCAGAATCAAATCTACCCATATTACGGGCCCACATTATTAGTGGGCATATCCGTACCTATAAAGAAATAAAAAACAAATAGAGAGTACTAAATACAACAAACAAGTACTTATGGAATTTCATAATGCGCTAAAATATAATTTATAGCTCAATAATTATCAAGTACTCAATTTTGATTATTAAACACATCAATGTGGGTTTCTTGTCAGATGAGGTTAACACTGCCGGGTTGTTTTAAAATTCTTTTTATATATTTGTTTAAAGCTTTTAGGATGAAATTAATTTGCTGATTATCTTATCAGTTAAGAAAATCTTATATTTCTTAGTTTTATTCCAAAAAAAAATTAAAATAAGTATCATATTTTTCAATTTTAATGTGCCTTCAGCAAAAAAGCAAGTCGGAGGAGGGATTCTGAGTTTTATTTGTTTTTGCTTCTCACAATTCTCTCTTAATATAGTATGTAGTTTCTAGTTTTGATTCTCTGGATTTTTTTCCTCAACGTTTCGGATCAAATTCCATGATCCATCACCAGAAAGAGCAAAACAAGACAATAGATCATGGAGTTTGATCCGAAATGTCCAGGAAAAAAATCCACAGTCCAAATCATAAACTACATAGTATAATATTACCTCAAAGTCATATGTCAAGAGAATGATTTTTCCATCAACCTTTATTGTGAATATGTATAATATTGAAAATTTGTAGATAAAAATGAAAGTAGAAGATAATACAAAGTGGATATTTGATCTTCACAAGATTTATGAGACATTTTTAGTAAAAGACTTGGCAGTGTGAATCTCAGATATTATCCCACATGGTATTTTAAGTTGATAAGGTGGGGACTATTAGAAATCGCCCACGGTTTGGGCTAGTGCACTCTACACTGCTTTTCTTATGAATTTAAAAAATATCTGTGCAGTGGGCCTGACGGTATTATAATGTAGTTACAGGCTGCTTTGCACTTTAGAACTTAGATAGGATTGCAACCCAATATATATATGAAACGTGAGTTGTAAATCATTCATGGTCCTGGAGAACGTTCTTCCATAGAATTGTGTTTGCTTTGCTCTCTTCTCTCCCCAACAGTTTATCTTCAATGTTTTTAGGGTTTTGTTCTTTATTCTCAAGAGTCCTGTGTTAGGATCCTTGTTTCTCTATAGAAGCCAAAAGCTGGTTTCCTTTAGAGGAAACTTTGAGTCCTTGCAAATTAGAAGAATGACATTAGAAGGATCCACCAATGTTGTTGGCTTGTCCAATGAAAGCCAGGAGACAATGATGAATCCTTACATCTCTGAAAATACCATTATCTCTCTTATTGTTTTGCTCTCTGTAGTGATATTCTTTGTGGGTTTTGTTTCAATCGTCCCATGGGATTACTTCTGCAGGCCACATGAGAGGCAGACAACAGCCAGATTGGCAAATACTGGGTTGAAGAAGAAGTCCATTAAATCACTTCCATTCATAGTGTATAGCAAGCTCACACCAGAGATTGAAGGCAGGGAGTGCCCAATCTGTTTGACAGATTTCATGGATGGAGAAAGAGTGAGGGTGTTGCCCAATTGCAGGCACAGCTTCCACATGGAATGTGTGGACAAGTGGTTTCTTTCTCACTCCTCCTGTCCCACTTGCAGACATTGCCTTCTCCACAGAGCACCTCATGTGTTGGGCATACCAAAAGGCAGTAGAGAATACTTTCATCAAGGGGAAGTAAGGGACATGGAAGCTGGTATTAAAGCATAGTCTGATCTCATCTTCTGTCCAGAGGGATCCCTAGAAAATTCAAAGAGCATGTTGGCGAACCATTGTTCGCTGATGTAATCATTGAAAACCCAAGTGAGAATGTAAGAATCCTTCGGGAAAGGGCTGCTCGAGAAACGTCTGGTCCCCCCCAACCGACCAATTTTATTTTTGAATGAAAATAATCAAAATTATTTATGTATGAATAGTGTTGTATTTATGTAAAATAGTAATATATATCTTTCTTTTCAATAATGATGTTTCTCAATGTGCTCATTTTAATTTAGTTTATATTTGTGGTGTGCATATTGCACACCCATGCCATTTTCTGTGGGTCCATCTTGATTTAAGTGTTCTATATTCAATAATAAGTTTAGAAGTGGCATATTTTTATATAAGTTTGATTTTTGATTTAAGTGTTCTATATTTAATAATAAGTCTAGAAGTGACATGTTTTTATATAATTTTGATAAGTGTTATATATTCAATAATGAATTTAGAAGTGACATGTTTTTATATAAGTTTGATTTACAATTTTATTATATTTCTATTTTATTATTGATTTTTAGAGATTTTGGATCTAGTTTTTATATTTATTATTCATTGTTCAAGATTAGATTCTTATCTGCAACTTTGTATTTGTAGATTTAAATATCAAGCTTTCACAATTTGAAAATATAAATTCTCACCTTGTCAACGTTTTGTTAGATTTTATAATAAAGAACAATTGACAAAATTAAATCTCCTTAAAATTAAAAGAAAAGTATGACAACATAAATTTAATAACATATAAAAGAAAAAAAATGATAGAATTCTTATATTTATATTTCTAGATGATAAAATGAAGGAAATGATTACATATACATAGGCTTTAGGATGCATGATCCAAAATGACAAGTGTCTTAAAAATTCTTAATGATATGTAGGATCAAGTCTACATGTAGGAGTAATGGTGTCAAGAGAATCAACTTGATGAGGGAGAGGTGGTACCTAACTACTGTTAATTAAGGAGTTGAATGAGATAGAGGAGGAATTTGCTCTCATCAATAAGAACTTATGTTTGTTCTACTATTTCCTAATTTACATAAGTGAATAAATTTTTAATTGCCTAAGTAAACATAAGATAAAGTGAAATAAATAAATAGTTACACTAACACCCCCCCTTTAAGTGTAACTTAAGAAAAGAAAAAAGATTCTTGAAAAGATGAGCCATGTTAAGAATTCATATACAATTTGATAGAATTCCAAGGTACAAAATATAAAGAGTATACCCTCCATAAGAAGAGAAAAATAAAATTTGTAGGAAAAAACTTGATCCCAATGAGGAAAGTGGAAGGACTAGATAACCCCCTAGAAGTGATAGTCTCCCACTATAATGCCCCTAACATATAATTTTAACAAATACTAATTCGTAGATGGAATTCAAATACAAAATAATAAGCACAACACATATTACTTCAAAATATGAAGAAAAATCTAGAATGTATATATAATATATTAACCACAATTTAGACAATGATTTAGAATGATTTAAAATTGCTTAAACATATCTAATAGTAGCAATACCAATTTCTTACATAATCTTTGAAGCTCAGATGCAATCCCTGAATGAGAATGCCCTTAGGAACCAAAGGCGTTTCATCCTCTAAACCTAGTAAACATTGGGTATTCGTGTAATGAACACAACTCCTATGGGTTTCTGTCCATAAAAGGAATTAGAACAAAAGTTTCCAAAAATATAGAAAATGACATAATAATTCAACATCTTTACATGAATTGGTTTCCCTATATTTATATGCTAACATTTCTCTTTGAGGAACAAGTTGACCTTGAGCCCAATTGGTGCCAAAGCCCATAATTTGAATTCCAAAAGTGTTACATTAGGTCAGCCTTAGAGCCAATGTAGATTCCTTTGAAATAAGTGTACCTTCCTACGGAACCATCCACACACTTTCCCTACTCATTCTAGCTTTGTGAAACTTCACCGTTACTTCTGTATGATCCCACAATGTCTTTATGCTTCAAGCATGTAGAGGTGGGTACCCGTTGACTAGAACAGTCAATTTTTGTTAGCAATATATTTCTGCTACCCAATCCTCCCTTCTTGAGTTTTGGATATGATGTGCAAGTGCCATCATAGGTTTTAGGTTCCAAACCACACACTTAAACATGCTCCTATTGAGGAATGCAAAGGGATTCCCGAAATCAACTCTATCCCGACATAGTGAGCCTGAACTGGTGCTCTTCTAATGGCAATATCTTTTTGGTAGATAATCCTTTTCCTACAAGCTTTAGATATGTTATGGGGGCTTCATTATAGATGCTACATCCCAAACTATAGCTTTGGATGAGCTCCTACAGAGGTATGCAATAGAATTCCTGGATTCCACTCTGCAACTGTGTTTCCAAAAATGGACATGACAAATCCTCCCTTACCAAAATTTCTTGTCCTCAAGAAATGCAAATTTGGATGCTTTAGGATTTCATGTCCCTCCTAGGTAGCATCTTCAATTGGCAAGTCCTTCCAATAGACAAGATACTCAATTATATTCATGTTCCTTAGATTTTTTACCCTGATATCAACCACAACTTTTGGAATAAGGATAAGTTTTTATTCATCATTAAGGGGTGGTCACTTAGTAGCAGGAGATATGTTCAATCCCAAAACCTTCTTTAGACATGAAACATGAAAAAAAATGTGGATTTTACTGCTTTCCGGAAGTTCCACCTCATAAGCAACTTCTCCAATTTTTTAGATTATCTTGTATGGTCCATAGAACTTAGGCTTGAGATTCCCTGCTCCTCCTTTCTTAATGGAAGTCTATCTATATGACTGCAATTTGCTAAACAACATATCTTCTACCTCAAATTCTCTTTCTATATACTTTCTATTTGCATACATCTTTTGTTGTTTCTAGGCAACTTGCAAATGATCCTTAAGAGTTCTCAAGATGTCATGACTTTGATTAGCCAAATCACTTGCTACTGGAAATCTACTATCTGTGAGGACTAATTCTAAAAAGGTTAATGCATCATATCCATAGAGGGCTCTAAATGGGTGCATGCCAATGGACATGTGATGAGTTGTGTTGTAGCAATATTCTCCCAAATGCAACCATTTGATCCAAGTCACCCGTTGACTAATGACATAGTTCCTCAAGTATCCTTCTAACCTCTTGTTTACAATTTTAGTTTTCCCATTAGTTAGTGGATGATAAATCATTCTAGGGGTGAGTTTGGTGCCTAGTAGATGGAACAACTGCTTCTAAAAGGTGTTGAGGAAACAACTGTCTCTATCACTAACAATGTTCTTAGGTAATCCATGCAACGAAAAAACTTCCTTGAAGAACAATTTTGCAATTTTTAGAGGTTTATAGTCACTGGATATGGCAAAGAAATGATCATGCTTGGTCAATCTATCCACAATAATATAGATGCAATCCTTGTCTTATACTTTGGGTAACCGGTGATGAAATCCATGGAGATACTTTACCATTTGTGCACCAGAATGGGAAGAGGTTGTATTAATCTGGCTGAAAACTCTTGCTCCCCCTTGTTCTATTGGCATGTGAGGAGTTCCCAAATGTGTGAGAGAACATCCTCCTTAAGGTAATCAAACCTTTCCCTAATCTTCTGGTAAGTTTTGTAGAGTCCGAGATGCCTTGTTGTTGGTGCATATGATATAAGTGTTCTATATTCAATAATAACTTTAGAAGTCACATGTTTTGATATAAGTTTGAATTTTGATTTAAGTGTTCTATATTCAATAATAAGTTTAGAAGTGACATGTTTTTATATAAGTTTGATTTATAATTTTATTATTGATCTTTAGAGATTTTGGATCTAGTTTTTATATTTATTATTCATTGTTTAAGATTAGATTCATGTGTGCAAATTTCTATATATATGTAGATTTAAATCTCAACCTTTCACAATTTGAAAATATAAATTCTCACCTTGTCAACGTTTTGCTAGATTTCATAATAAAGAACAATTGACAAAATTAAATCTCCTTAAAATTAAAAGAAAATTATGACAACATAAATTTAATAACATTTAAAAGAAAAAAATGATAGAATTCTTATATCTATATTTCTAGCTGATAAAATGAAGGAAATGACTACATATACATAGGCTTTAGGGTGCATGATCCTAAAATGAAGAAAAATATGGAAATACATGGGATGTGTAGATGGTTTGATATTTGATGGAATGATATAACACACCTATACTTTTCCTAAGTTAATTAGATAAAGAGATCTCCCAATGATAGGATTGACCTTCAACCTTGAGGTGAGTTAACCTTATTAGGAAGGTCCAGGCTAGTTTCTTATGAGAGAAATGATCGATTGGCTATTTTGGGAGATAAATTTAAATGCATTAAAAAAGTAAATTGTATGACCTAGCACTTGACATGCAAAATATTATGATAGCAGAAATGGAAATAGTAAGTTACAGACATATTTGAGAAAAGAATAATGGTTTGTACCTCACACCAAAAGTATGTTTTGAACTCTGTTGAAAGAAATATTCACCCTAGGGAAAATAGGTCTCTATACAGGGGTCCAAAATCTAATTTTTAGTCCTCAAATCCCAAATCTAAGCTTTCAATTTCTCCAGGTTTGTTTGTCAGAAATCTAGAAATAAAATCTATAAGTGAGTTTTCGTAGCTTGACAATAATATTGACAACTTTGACAACTTTTAAAAATTTCTCTTTTGATCAATCTTTAGTCCTTCTTCACTTGTAAATTTTCACATACAAATAGAGAAGAAAAATGTTTGTTTTTGGGTGAATGGAGGTTTTCCTTAGTCAAACCCTAGATTGGTAATTAAACCTTGATGATAAAACAATGATAATGAAAGGAATTAATGAATGAGCAATGTTATGTCACAACTCACCAAACCCTTAATGGCTTCCCTTAGAGGATTGAAGTCTAACACATCACTCCAAGGAGCTTGATCTTGCATGAACTAGCTTGATTGATTGATTGATTTGATGCTTGAATGCTTGCTTGAAACCTACATCACAATGTTAGCTCCAAAACATGACACGAGCACACATGAAAATTGACATGATAATATGGTCTTCATTGTTGTTGTAGACGACTGATAAGTCTACTATTCAATGCTCTTGACAATAATATTTTCTCTTGTGAAATCTTTATTATGTGTGCTTAGTTTGAATTGATAAAATAATTGTATTTATAGGTACATTTATCTAATTTCTCAAAAATTAGATTAAAAAAGCCAACATTTGAAAATTGAATTTGAATCATTAAAATGCCACGAAAAGCATATTAAAATTTGGGTCCTGACACTTAAAAGGGACCCATTCAACCGAATGGGTCTTAGGACCTAAATCTAGGACACAATTTATAATGTGTTTTAGTTAACGTTAGCATTTGTTTAATATAAGTCTCCCTTTTTGGAAAACGAGAATAATAAGGCATTGAAATACATAATTTAGGTAATTAGAAGCTATAGTGTAGAAAAATGTAACACGTTTTCTCACTTAATTCAGGAATAATTGATATAAAATTAACCTAATAATGCCTTGATTTAGTGTTGTAATGTGTTGTACACGTTCACATTGAATCTAGGACCCTTTTAAACAAAATGGACTTAACAAATGTTTCCTTATTTACGGTGTTGTAAAACTTGTTGTATTACACTTTCACACTTATCTAGGGTTTCATTAATTAATTGTGGTTAATTGAGCTTAATTGGCCCCTTTAATTCAAATTCAAGCCTTATTAATTACACTTTATGAAGCATTTATCCTAACACCCAATATTGATATTGAATGAAATTTGATTTGGAAAATTTGAGGTCCTAGAAAATGGTGCTAGGACCCATTCGCCTTTAGTGGCGAATGGGTCCTTTCCACATAGGACACCCCTTTCTTGGCATTTTTGAAATGGGTCTCTGATGTTATTTCACCCCCATGAAGCATGGTCCAAGAAAGTTGTGCTATGACCCATTCGCCTTTAGTGGTGAATGGGTTCTCCTCACATAGGACACCCCTTTTTGAATTTAATTGTGGCAATATTTTGATGATTTTCAATCCTAGATTTGATGTCGGCACGAATTACTTGAATTTCGAGATTAATTCTCAAATTATGTATAAATATAAGGTTCTTTTACATAATTTCAACTAGAAGAAGATTTCAAGCAAGATAAGAGACAAATAATTTTCATGAGATCAAGCATTCATAGTCAAGAAGCAAGCAAGAGTGAAGTTTGGAGTAGCATTACAAGTCTCCAAGCTCATTTTGTGTCAAAGATCAAGCATTAGTGAAGGTTGATGATAAATTCCTATGGAGAATCATGGGGGATTCCAGGTGTTGGGAGATGCACAAGACATACAACCAAGCCTAAGGACTTGTTTCCTAAGTGATTCCATCTTCTATGATCATCCTACTTACAACCTAAAGAGAGGTATATTTAGATTTGTGGCTTATTGAGAGGATTTGGGATCTACTATAGTAGGTCACTTGCATTGTTCATGTTTCATTTTTAGGGTGCTATCTGTTGACGCCAAAAATTGACGAGATAACAGTGCCTTTATGGGAAACTCAGTTCAAGGTTGCTGGCCAGGTTTCGGAGGCGACTGTATGGCGGACGGGGAGGGAAAACGTTATGTATGCGAAACAAAATGTGAAATAAAGCGATCATAAAGCTTTTTGATAGGCACGATAAATCATAGACTCAAGGGCCTGAATGTTATTGATATGTTCCAAAACACCGGAAGCTTAAAGCAATAGCATAAACAGTTCATTTAATTGACATAAAACAGTATCGCATACATTCTTACTGCTAAGAAGAGTCATTAAGACATGATTTAGACCAACAAGTTTGCGTTCAATATATAGAAGTCTCCTCAAATGAAATGCTTAAGACAATAAAAAGCACAGTTCACAGTTTAATCAAGACATAAAAAGCAGAAAGGCCGAACAATAGGCACAGTCTGAAAATATCTTGCAAATAAACATGCAAAAGAGGCCTGGCATCTCTTGCTAAAACCAGTATTCTTCCTGTAAAATCTTGGACCATTTTCCCTCAACGGAGGGAGTATATATAGCCGGAGAGCAAAATCCCACCGCCTGGAGAGTTGTAACAGAATGATTCCACAATCCCCCGTAATGATGCCCGGATAAGAATATTCCCAATGCCGTTATGAGAGCAGCCAATCAGGGTACAGCATCCAGTTGGTTAGTTACAGGCGTGCCCTTTTGGAATGATGGCAGTGGTCCCAACCAGGCTTCGAAGCGACGAGTGTCGTTCACCGCCTTAGAGAACCACGGCGAGCAGCAGTCAATGACACCATCCCACTCGGCCATCTCACAGCTTGCTTTGATAATCGATGTAAGGCACGTGGCAGCAAACCGCGGCCCGAATGAAAACTCCTTCTCCATTGACCGGGAGCTTGCTGAGAAGTGACATGTGTTCAGGGGATGGAGGCTACTTTGAAAACGGGGAAAGGCCGCATGAACCGGGTGGCGAAAGACGCGTGGCCGCGTTTCGCAACCTGTGGTGCTCTCGTCCCTGCTGTTGTTTTAAAAGCCATGAACCGCTGACACGTGAGCGAGGGTAGGTCTCGCCAGGAAATAAACAAGGCCAATAGAAATCTTCGCCAGCCATGGCATACTCTACTCCTGCTAGGGAAAGATTGCGCTACACCGCCATGTATAGAGATGTGGGCCAGTTTACATGGCACCAAATTAGGAAACATAAAACAACGAAGGCCCGAGACCGCGATAGGTGCCAGGTATGATGTCTCGAAACGAAAGGAAGCCGGCACCAAAGTTGTAGGCCGAGGAATGCACAAAGGGAAAGATCAAAACACTTGAGGCAGAAGCGGAGCCAGCAGGCCAGTATGAACATGCAAAAAGGGGAACCAGAGGGGTAGGTGGAATGTCTTCCAGCGACTTTTGAGGTGCAGGCCAGAAGGCGTTCCAGGGGACCAGGGAGAGACAAAAACTCTCTGGTTCTGCAGACCAGAGCCTTCCTCTCTAGGGCAAATGGAGTTAGAGCTTTGAAAGTGCAGCCTGCAAAGGCACCCATTCAATTTCGGATGGCTTTGCCATGCTGCGCAAATTCTCTTGTGCTCCGCGGAGATCAATAGCTTCCTTATGAGGCAGCACCTCTGGCAGGCCAGCGCCTGCTTCTATGTGGAACAGCAGCTGAGAGAGAGGATGAATGATTGCCTCGATATCTGCTGCTGTTGGGGGGCTGCCGAGTTCCTTGAATGCCTCCGGATCGTTCTCCTTCTGCTCAATGATCTCGGTAATCTGCGCAGCTGTGGCAATAGTGCCATCCTCAAGAAATGGGGACGGTAATCCCAACCTGCCTAACTCAGAGAAACTCCCTCGAATGCCATCCAGCGCTTTGTTTAGAAAAGCCGCTGCTGCCTTAGTACGCTGGAAAGCGGAGTGGCAATGAATGAACCTATTTGCCGTTTGAGCTGCGGTGTCCCTATCTTCAATACCTGCCCTGGCGAGGATCTCGTCTGAGACCGAGTATAGCTTATTTAACAAGTCCCTCGCCTCAGGAACCTTTTCCAGGATGAAATGCGGGAACTGTTCCATTGTGTCATGGGCCTCCTGATTGAGTTTTAACGCCCTGTCGATGAACCGGAGGGTAGGCTGCAGATTTAGGCAGAAGGCTTTGATTTTCTCCCAGTGAGAAATGTACAATTGCCTGACCAGTGGGATGATATCCAGTTGGGCAGGGGCTGGTAGCAGGGAGGCCTTAAGCGAAGAAATCTCTGTGTCTCATGAAATGAGAGCCTCGGCAAATTCGGCCTTCTTCTTCTTCTCAGATGTCCACAGCGCTTCATAGTTGTTCATTTGTTTGTGCCAATTCTGTTTAGCTCTAGAGTGGTTAGCCGATTGCTCTTCTAATGAAGCTTTCGCTTCTCGGAGCTCATCTTCTAGCTTGGTCTTCGTTTCTCGGAGCTCCTCCTCCAGTTTATTCTTCAAATATTTGAATTCGGCCTCTTTTTCCTGTATCTTCTACTGATGCTGATCTTGTAGGCGTTCCATCTCTTCGCCTTTTTCTGCCAGCTTCTGACTGAACTCAAGGCGGAAGCGTTCAAGCTCTTCTTCCATCGATTGTAAGCTCTGTTGCGCTGCTTGGTTTTAATTCTGCAATTCTTTTAATACGGCTGGGTCGGCTACTCGGGCCTTTGCAATTTCGCCTTGAAGCCTGTTTACTCACCAATTTCTCTGGCGTTAAAGCCCGCTTTACGTCATTGGTGATATATCAGCCTCTAAGGTTCTCCTTTAGCAAAATTACCAATCCTTAAGGCATATGAAATTTCGATTCATCAATAATAAAAGCTGGCGACCAGGTCTTTAGGAAATGAGAAATTGACCACCGTTGTGTCTCTGTGATTTCGACTTTATCTTATTGGCCGGACCATCTTCGTATCGGTCAGAAGCCGACGTAAATCATGATCCCTCACGGTTGCATTTCGCGGGGCTTTGTTTTATCCTTGGAATTTTATGGTTGGCACAATTTCTTAAGGCCTCCGTTAACTTCTGAAGCCTGGCCACTCTGATTGTGAGGGGGCATTGTCATCCGCACAGCATGCGATGCGCCTCGATATTTCGCGGAGCCTCCTTCCCACAATCTATCACATTACAATGAACTCGGTGTTGGTGACAAACCCACCCTCTGAGAGGAACAGGAAGGGTGGGAAGCGTGGGATAAGGTAACTTTCATAGAAGCGCCCGCATTTCGCTATACAGGGTACCGGTTCGCGGAGAAAAGGGTCATGCCGCGTTCCATAACAACACAGGGGTTTCGGCTGGTGGATAATTATGGTGAACGGTCCGGTCGTAAAGGCCTGGCGAGGAAAAAAAGTCAGTACCTGAGAATGGGTTGCTTGTGGTGGGAAAGGGATCTGTAGCTTATCAGGAGAAAAGTGGAGCCGATGGGAGGATATCTTCGGATGTCTTAACTGAGTGAGAGAATCTGAAGCTGATACTTGATGGCGTTCTGCCCTTCTGGAGGAGTGATGCCATGGTTGAGTCTTACAAAATATTGGGCGGCAAGGTCAGATGGGCTAAAGCGGAAGGTGGAGAGCTCGGACGAATGGCGAGGAAGTTGCACCGGATGCATGAGGAGAGAAGCGGAGCTGATGAGAAAAAGAATAAAGATAAAGAAGGAAAGAGGCCCGAAAATGTACGCAGCGGCGGTGGCCGGTAGCATTTGGATCGTTTGGGACTCGACCGCAACTTCTGGCATTTGACTAGCAGCGGGTGTTTCCCCTTCGGCCGGTTCATGTGAAACTGTCCCGATAACACTTTCCGTGCGTTGTCTTTTCGCGTGGGGACACTCACTAACCTCGACAGTCAGATCTTTCTGCTGGGGCACTAGCCTGACCGGTTTAGCGGCCCATGTGCGCGTAAGTGAGCTCCTTGATATGTTAAAGCGCACGTTAGTGCCGACATAGGCGGGATGCTCGGGAGCATCACCTTCCTGCGAAGATATCGCCCTCTCTTCCTCCTGCTCGTCGGAACCCTCTGCTTCGCTCTTGTTAGCGCTGGAGGTCGGGCTGGGATGGCCTTCATCCCAGTGTCTTTCGAATTCTTGGTCGTCCTTCAATTTATTATAAGGAGCCTTCAACTGCCCTGTTTCTTGGCGGTATCTCCAGAAAGCTTTTATTTTTTCATCGTTCCATTCCTCGTCCACTTTCAACTTGTTAAGCATGCTGCGCTCTATCGGAAGGTTGTCCCTGGCCACGACCACTAGGAAGTAGAACTTGTGCCATGGGCCTCTGGTATCCGGCGTAGGGATTTGTGCCAATTCAACCAGATCTTCATCTTTATCAGTCCGGTTATTACGCCGCTTCTCCCAGTATGGTCGGGAAACATGCGTAACTCTCATATGCGGCTCAGGTAGGTCATTGAAAGGGTTGTAATCCCACTTATCATTTACTAATACTAGCCCTAGGTGTGCCAGCTTGTCGCCTAGCAGCTGATGAGATCGCTTTTTGACAAGCGTTATTAACTTGAAACTCTTCGGGCAACTGAAGAATCTCTTCTTTTTGACCCTTTTGCTACTACAAAACATGAAATCAATGACGCATACCTGCCGGTAAACCTCCAGCGCGAGCACTCTATCGGTGATGCAAGCCGGGAGCAGGAAAGGCCTGTCAATAAAGCCCCTCATTCGAAGGATCGTGAAATCCTTGCCCAGGAACCAGTCGCAAGCGGGGATGTAGCTTTGTAGAAATCTAGTCTGCTCAGTCTTAAGCCGGACGATATCACCCTCTCCGATCAAATCATTTAGGACCGGGGCTATGAAATAGTCCGCGAAGGCATAGTAGTCATATGTTGCGGAAAGGTAGGGTGTCCATGTAGATACTGGCTTTCTTTTATTCTGCTCATCAAAAATTGATAGTGGAAAAAATCGGGCGAAGAAATCCGGATTCTGATGCAGGAACATGTGGACCAGGTAGGAAAGAAATCTAAATTTTGTCTCCGCCTGATAATTCTCTATTTGCTGTATCATTTCCTCGACCATGAACTCGGCAAAATCATACCAGAAAGATTCATGTTGCCTGCGAAACTGTATTGCAGGGCCCAGCTGAAAAGCCTCGATCTTCTCATCAGAATCATGGCCGCAAATAAATGCCAGCATGGATATGGGGTCCTGAAGGTCGTCGCGGAATGAACCGCGCAACAATGGGATGCTTGGTGCCTTAGCGGACACAATACCCTTCTTTTTAGTCTCCTATAATAGGAAATCGGAGCCGGTTTTCATCCTTTTCCATATCTTTTCCCCTTTGCTTGGGCGGAAATATTCGATTTTCTCCTTTCTTGTCCTGGGGTCAGGAATGCATAACATATGCCAGATGGCTTCCTGGCCGATATGAACCCTTAAATTGCGACCCTCAATGCAGTGGGTTTTTGGATTATAGCGTTGAACAGCTGCGTCGACCACCTCCGGGCAATAGTGCACGAATGGGACCATGTATTGTGGCAAACCGCTATACCAGACTCTACTTGCCATTGCCTTCTCCGCCGCTGGTGCTGATAACCTTGCACAAGCCACCTCTCTAAGAGACTTAGGGTTCCTAGTAAACTTTTGATCGTAGATATTAGCCCACTTTTCTCCAACCTTTTTAGGGTTATTCCACTCTTTGGGCTTCTCTAGCTCCTCTGTGTTGGGTCTCCTCACCTTCTGGGGTATACCAGGAGTGGCATACGCTACATCATCGTACACGTAAACCTCGGCCGAAGAACGAATAGCCGAATACAGTTCCTGGCTAATCCCTTCCTCTGCTGGCTGAGCTGAAGATTCTGCCATCTTTCTTCGCGGCAGAACTTGAAGGTTCGCTGGCCTTTGAATACGCTTGCACTGGAAATACAGACAGAAAACACTTCGCGCACTCCTTAGCTTTTTGGAAAAAGACTTAGGAACAATAAGCGTTATCATGCAATAATAGCAACTTTCCTCAAGGTGGTAGGCGAGCGCGAGCCCTTGCATTTAATTCGGCATGTACCGTTAACTCCACAACTCGTGCAAGATGAGCTGATTGCTTTTTCCGAGGTGGCCGGATTTCATCATTGCTTTTAGGATATCGTGTGATACGCCCTGATTTTCTTGGAAATTGAGCTTGCAACTGGCCTCCTCGCGTTGTGTTAGCATGTACCGGTAATTAATATCCCAGGCCGGGATGATTACGCCAAGCAAACGATCACCGCCTGAAAGAGATACGAATATCGCCTCGGGCTCTGGGATGTGCTTGAGATTTGACACCATAGCATACGGCCATACGTCCCTTCATCAGCAAGTGCCACCCTTTTAAAGCTCAATTAATTAACTTGATTTAATTAAGCATGCCTTGAGCGTGCTACCATGCGTGTGCCAGCCCAAAACGTGAACAAACGCAGACTCGGCCCTCGAGATTGTAGCCAATATACATCACATTGCTTACGGCGGACTGGCGTATGTCTTGTCAACTTTCTATAAATAGGCCAGTAGATAGCAAACATATACACTTTGCGTCGAGAAGTGATAGGCAAGTAGAATACTGCTAAGCGAGTCTTTTCATAGGTTAGGTAATAAGCAGCTTTCGGCATACTTAGCAGATTTAGGAATAGTCCTAGGAGAGATGGATACTCCCATTCGCCTGACCTCCTTCAAATCACAAACAACATTTGTAGGTGAAATCTCCACCAGGAGGCTTAAGAGAATGACGAAGAACAAGCACTCGCTGGTTTTAGTAGCCATTAAGTGGGTTCTCGGCAAAGACTGTGTGGAGTATGAAGATAAGCATCGGGTGAACACCGATGTGTGCTCACACTTTGTGGCATCTATGCTGGACATTTGTGTCCCTCGGCCGCTTGTATTGAAGCTAGTCAAAGAAATCTTCCCGAAGAAGTACCTGAACGGGCTTGGCGAGGTTGTCACACACGCTGCGTATGGAATCGGCCTGCCATCAGCCAGCGACCTACGTCGCTATATTGAAGAAGAAGCTGTCGTGGCTTGGCTACCATTCCTTAGTGGATTCCGCCTGCAGACCCGTGGTCAGCATCAGCAAAGGGTTACCCAGGCTCTTCACTTCCTGTTCAGAAGCTACAACGTGATACCATTCTACGACGTAGAGTGGTATACTGACTTCAGGGACCTGGTGTACCCACCACCGACGACAGCCGCGCTTCATGATGCTGCCAGTGCCACCGAGGAACCTGTTGCTGAGGAAGAAGCGGACGCTGTCTTGAATGCGTCGGTTGCTGCTAGCCACTCCTGCGGATAGATGGTCCCCTTGCCCTGGTGTTTGTTGATGTAACCCCCTTGCTCCGTATCAGCCTGATAAAAGGCCAACGTATATATATATGCTCTTATACTTTGTATATTTGAAAATCGGCATTCATGCCATTTTGTAACTCAGAAACATGTATATAAAAATATACGCCTCTTTTTGTTGTGAAATTTTATGCTCCTGTTTGCTTCTGCGTGCAATTTTTCTTGGTTTGCCAATTTTGTATGTTTTGTCTCTGTTTATGAGCATACTTTTGTGTTTTAAGAACTCCGGTGCTTCACCTACCAACGATGATAAGCGAATACATAACAAGTCAATTGGTTTTAGCAAAATGATAGGCCAAAAACAGGAAAGGAAAAAGAAAAAGCGTTATTTACAACTGTACAAGGTAGGGCTTGACGCTTAATGGAACAATTTAAGGTGAATCCCATTAACCGGGATTCCTAGGGGCTCCTGTTCCATATTTTCCAGCTCGAAGGCATTGTGTTGCATGCACCGAATGATTTTGAAGGGTCCTTCCCATAGGCTATCAAACTTACCATGCTGACCTGGCTTCGCAGCCTTGCTGTCGTATTTTAGCACCAAATCTCCACTTTTTAGGCCTTGGTCGGAAGCCTTTTTGTCAAACCACCGTTTGACCACCTGTTGACGGCCAGTCATGGCCTTTAGGGAATTCTCCCTTTTTTCTTGTACTTCTAATAGTTCGGCAAGCCGAACTTCCATGGCGTCATTTTGTTCTATCTCAAGAGATTTCAACAACTGTATCGCCGGAATTTCCATAGAGATAGGTAGCAGCGCTTCTTTCCCATATACTAGCTCATAGGGCGAAGTCTTGAGGACTTGTTTAGGAGTTATGCGGTTGGCCCAGAGTGATTTTCGGAGATTTTTGTGCCATTCCCTTTGGTGTTCTGAGCCCACTTTTTTGAGAAGTCGGACTAAACTTTTGTTTGTTGACTCAGCTAGGCCATTTCCCTGTGGATAGTAGTTTGAAGATGTTTTCAGGAATATGCCATTTTTCAATGCAAAGTGACATACCTTTGTGCCTAAAAATGCTCTAGCATTGTCCGAAATGATCATCTTCGGAGGGCCGAACCTCGTCACCAGAGCCTCGAGGAAATCCACAATCTCTACCTCCGTTGCCTCTTTAAGGGGAACAGCTTTAGCCCACCTTGTGAAGTAGTCTGTAGCTGTTAAAATCCATTTATGTCCGAAACTGGAAACCGGGTTGATCATTCCGATAAAGTCCAAGCCCCATTGAGCAAATGGTTCATCCGCCACGATAGGTTTGAGGGGCATCGCTGAATTCTTCCTTCGGTCGGAGAATAACTGACATTTTTTGCAAGTCTTTACCAGAGAGTAGGAATCATTGAAAAATGTGGGCCAGTAATATCCAGCCCGCAGGACCTTGATGGCTGTAGTTTTAGCAGAGAAATGTCCACCTTCGTCGCTATTGTGAAATGCGTCGAGGATCTTCTGCGCCTCCCCTGAAGTAACACATCGTAGGAGCACACCATTAAAATTTCTTTTGAAAAGGACTCCTTCTATCAGCGTGTATCCGCAATTCTGGAGCCGGTAATACCTTCTTTTCTGGGATGAGAGGCCTGGCGGGTACCTTCCGGTTCGCATGAAATTCATTCTATCTTTCAGCCAATCGTCCTCCGATCCCGATCCGTTTATCAGGACAAGTTCTGACTGTTCCTCTTTAGCAGGCATCTCCACTTCCTGTGTCATATACTCACACAGACCTCTGCCTTTAATAGTCCTGGTGGGCCTGACCTTAATGTCATATTCCAGGATCTTAGTGATCCAATTAGCCCTTTTTTCTGTGATTTCTCCCTCCATGATGTATTCCCGCACACTAGAATGTGCGACATATACCAGGACTTTGCTACAGGAAATTAGATGGCGGAACTTTTTAAGCCCCTTTACTATTGCGAAAGCCTGTCTTTCAACGAAGTTATAATTCACTTCATATTCCTTTAAGGTTCGGGAATAGAACGCAACTGGATGCTCCCCCTTTCCTTCTCTATCTTTTTGAGTTAGAACAGTAGCGATACTAGACTTGCTACTGAAAGCATACATTATAAAATCTTTATGTTGATCTGGATTGATCAACACTGGGGCTGATGAGATAGCTTCCTTGACCTTCTCAAATGCCTCCCTCGCCTCTGTTGTCCACTTGAAAATTTGAT
Organism: Sequoia sempervirens; assembly: GCA_007258455.2. Lineage (NCBI taxonomy): Eukaryota > Viridiplantae > Streptophyta > Pinopsida > Cupressales > Cupressaceae > Sequoia > Sequoia sempervirens. Next base: position 8,352 of record VDFB02201540.1, on the reverse strand, counting down.
CCTTTTTCAACATTAGGGTGATCGGCCTAATCATTCCCGCAAAATCGGAAATAAATTTACTGACGAAATTTACTTTGCCCAGAAAAGACTGGACACCTTTCTTATTCACCGGGAGAGGAAGCTCCTTTATAGCCTTTACTCGTTCCGGGTCAATTGAAATACCTTCCTTCGACACAACATGTCCTAACAGCTTACCCTGAGGTACTCCGAACACACATTTCCTCGGGTTTAAGGAAATCCCGAACTCTTGGCACTTTTGAAACACCAACTCCAGATGATCGAAATGATCATCTTTAGATTTGGAGAACACAGTAAGATCATCCAAATAGATTAGGATAATCTTATTGATCAGCTCGCTAAATGCGACGTCCATAGCTCTCTGGAAGGTTGCCCCTGCATTAGATAAACCAAAAGGCATCTTAGCATATGCAAACGTCCCCCACTTGGTGGTGAACGTAGTCTTGTGCTGATCTTCCTCTCTTACTCGAATCTAGTTATAGCCAGAGAAGCCATCCAGCAGAGAGAACATTTCCGATCCCGCGACAGTTTGGAGGATCGACTCCATAGAAGGCAAGGGATAGTGGTCCTTCAGAGATGCTTTATTTAGGTCTCAGAAATCTACGCATAAGCGTATATCACCATTCTTCTTTCGGACTGGTACCAGATTTGATACCCAAGTACTATGTTTAATTGGGAAAACAATACACGACTCAATGAGCTTGGTTAGCTCTTGTGCCATCAAGGCTTCAACTTTAGGGTTGACCGGCCGCTGTTTCTGTCGGATTGGCTTCGCACCTTCTGTTAGCTCAATAGTATGTTGAATGATACCAGGATCATAACCTTCCAGATCATCGTAGGACCAGGCTACTACTCCATATTTCTCACAGAAATTCATAAGCCTTTCTCTATCTTGCTGTGAGACATCTTTTCCGACCCGAAGGTTCCTGTCATCGGAGACCCGAAGATTCTCATAATCACCTTTTTCCGCCACGAACTTCCTCTTATCATTTCGGGCGTCACTACAATCAAAAAAAATTTCGAGAGTAACCAATCCTTTCGGAAGCTTATTTGATTTCAGCTGCATAATTTGTCCCTCGTAGGCCTCAGCGATCTTTGGTTGGAGTTGATCGGCAAATTCCCCTGAGTTTTGAATAAACGAGGCGATGTGTTCATCGCTCTCAAAGACTTGCCAACTTTGGTCATTATCGGGTATTGTTGGTCTAACCAGCACTCGTACTGAATGTTTGTTCCAAAGCAAGTCGGAGATAGGATCAAACTAAGCTCCGATTACTGCCATGCGGTCTGCATCGCCATTCTGAGCTCGGGGAATGGTCAGGATGTTGAAAGCTTCAAAACTTTCTATAAGGTCCCAGATTCGATGCCGATAGGATCTCATGCGGATATTCTTTGCTGCTGAGACGCCTCGGACCTGATTAACTACCAGTTCTGAATCTCCGAATACAATCAATTGTTTGATACCCATTCGTTCCGCTAGGCTTAGACCTTGGACTAGACCCTCATATTCAGCCTCATTATTTGAACAAGCAAATTGGAATCGGAAGGCCCTCAACAAATTTTCATTCTGTGGGGATATTAGACATATCCCTGCTCCAGCTCCAACTTTGCTCCTTGCACCGTCAAAATATAATGTCCACAGCTCACTTACTTGGTCATCGTCGGGCTCTTTGACGACCTTCGGAAGAACTTGGTCTTCGTCATAGATCACATATGTGCCTAAACCGGTAGCATGATAATTACCGAAGGGATCATTATTTATATGTTCACTCAACAAAGCGTCTTCGCTATCACTTCGGTCTCCATTGACATTCTCCTCCTCCAGCAGTTCAACATTGTACATGTCTTGCTTGGTGATGGAGGTATGTGCCGCTTCAAAGTTAATCAGGGCCTCGTTCGCCACATGTTCGGAATGCAGAGCCTCCGATTCTATCTTCATCTTTGCGCCATGTTTGGTCCTAAGTATTAGATGTGACCAATCTAAAGACAAATAGCCGCCCACCTTTGAAGTAAACTCTCGAGAAAGGCAAAGACCAAACATTGGCGGAACATCTATGATCACTGTATCTTGCGGGACCGTGATACTCGGGCAGGCAAATAGAGTCAACAGAAGTGCTTTGATGACACCCACAGTATCAACCTTATTTCCATCTAGCTGCATCACCCCTTTCTTCATAGGTTCGTAGCTGAGTCCCAAGGCTTCGGCTATTAGTTTTGGCATAACCGTGGTACTAGCGCCAAAATCAATCATAGCGTTGTGTAATAGTTTTTCCCCTATAATGAGAGTTAAGAAGAAGGGTTGAGGTTTTGGCCTACCTCCGCCTTCCGCATGGGATTCCATCGCTTTGTTTGCGACAACCTTAGTTGGTGGCATTTGATAAACCGCCTCGATACTGGCCAAAGGCTCGGTTAGTGTTGGGTCCATCTGTTGCTGAAGCGCTTTTTGGAGTATGGTCTTCTGCTCCGGTATAGCTAGAATGTCCCATAAAGACATATTAGCAGGTGATTTCTTCAACTGCTCCACCACATTAAGAGGTGAGGAGCTCGGAGATTTCTGCTCCTTGGCTTTTGTTATAATAATTTACTTCCGCCGTTGAGGAGACAAGGATTCGGTCAGGCCACCAGGAATTTGATCCAAACGTCTCCGCGACCGGATCGTCCGAAGTGAAACCACCTTCAATGCAGGAATCTTCTTGAGCTGCGTATTATAGCCGACTTACCCGCTGCTTTCTAAGCAAGAGACGGTCATTCGCGAAACACCATTTCTCGCCTTCCATCCATGAGAAGTAGCCGATGATCGTGAACAATGCCTTGACTTCTTTAACCTGTGGACATTCCTTGCATTTGCGCCGTAAGGACCGGGTGATTCTCCATCGGGCTGCAAGCATATCCTCATATTCTTTTGTTCTCTCGTCGCAACTCTTTGACCACGCTTGTTCGCTTATCCTTTGTTGTAAGTCAGTTAAATGGACAATTTCGTAAGTATAAGATCATTGTATGAAGCACCATGGATTGATGTCATCAATAAGATTATTTTTGTCCCTGGTTAATTCCCTTCCGCTTAGAGCTTACACACCTTCGCCAAGCATGAGGCACCAGAACTATTTTGTTCATAGCCGCCGTTGGTGAATTAGTGCGATGCGCATTTTGATATTGATTCTGTTGATAGGTAGGTCGCCCACCTTGATAGTTCTGATACGCAGGCCGCGGAGGCATTGCTTGATTCCGCTTGAGCGTTGTTATATCATTCGCCATAGTCCGTAGCATCTCCTTGAGGTCGTCCATTTCATTCTTCGGAGAACTTGATGTAGAGGCCAAGTTTTCAGGAGCGGCTGTATATGAGTACGCTGACTGGGGAGTCGCTGGCGCACTGGTTGACGCCACCTCTTGTGCCACGTTTGATATCTCAGGGAATATCGGCATAACAGGTCGAGGAGGCAATTTTCCGCAGTCTATCAAGTGATTTTCTGCTTTGATAGCGGTGGCATATGCATCTGGTAGAGTGGCTCCTCCCAGAGACTTGATCATCATAGAAATGTCGGGATTGATGGACTTCAGATAGAACATGAACGCAAAATCTGGGGTCGGGCGGATGGTCACAGGAATCCGGGCCAACTCGAAAGGAACGGTATCAAGTCCGGCCGTATTCTCGGTGCTCGTTTGATGACGGATAACTGATAATATAGCGAAGAACGATCTCTGTCATTTGAAAACCTTTCATAGAATGGATCTCCGAGGTCATCCCAAGTGCGAATGCTATTAGGAGTCAGTGTCCGGTACCACTCCAGGGCTTTGCCTTTGAAGGACGCAGCAAGGAGCCTCAGGGCTACATTCTGTGCTGTGATACCATGTACCAGGCATACATCCGCTACATCGTGCAAATATTCTGTTGGCATTTTTGTGTTATCTCCGGTGAATTTGGGAAGAGCTTTCAGGGCCGAAACTGGAATGGCACCCCAAACAAAGAAAAGTACCGAGCTACTAAGGGACTCCCAAGATCCCATGCTATTACACTTCGTCACGCCCGCAAATACGGTGAGAGGAAAGGTGGTAACTGAACTACATTAACCCGATTTGCGGCCCGGATCGGCCCCGGATGGAGGGCACTAGTAAACCCCGAAGTTACTGCGCCTTTGGGATCTATTACAGTGCCGCCACCATACACCCTTTTAGAAGACGCATTTCATTAGTTTGGTCCCACCAGCGCATAGAAAAGGACAAACCGTTGATGTTAAAAATTGATGAGATATCAAGGTTTCTTATGGGAAACTCGGGCTCAAGGGGACCCTTTGCCAAACCGTAGTGACTCTCCCTGATTTAAAGAAGCTCATTTTCTATATAATGGTTTTTGGAAAGGGAAAAGGAAGCAGATATAATGAAACAAATATTAATCTAAGGCGATGCGCCAAAGCTTTTTGATAGGCACGATAAATCATAGACTCAAGGGCCTGAATGTTACTGATATGTTCCAAAACACCGGAAGCTTAAAGCAATAGCATAAACAGTTCATTCAATTGACATAAAATAGTATCGCATACATTCTTATTGCTAAGAAGAGTCATTAAGACATGATTTAGACCAGCAAGTTTGTGTTCAATATATAGAAGTCTCCTCAAATGAAATGCTTAAGACAATAAAAAGCACAGTTCACAGTTTAATCAAGACATAAAAAGCAGAAAGGCCGAACAATAGGCACAGTCTGAAAGTATCTTGCAATTAAACATGCAAAAGAGGCCTGGCGTCTCTTACTAAAACCAGTATTCTTCCTGTCAAATCTTGGACCATTTTCCCTCAACAGAGGGAGTATATATAGCCGGAGAGCAAAATCCCACCGCCTGGAGAGTTGTAACAGAATGATTCTACAATCCCCCGTAATGATGCCCGGATAAGAATATTCCCAATGCCGTTATGAGAGCAGCCAATCAGGGCACAGCATCCAGTTGGTTAGTTACAGGCGTGCCCTTTTGGAATGATGGCAGTGGTCCCAACCAGGCTTCGAAGCGACGAGTGTCGTCCACCGCCTTAGAGAACCATGGCGAGCAGCAGTCAATGACACCATCCCGCCCGGCCATCTCACAGCTTGCTTTGATAATCGATGTAAGGCACGTGGCAGCAAACCGCGGCCTGAATGAAAACTCCTTCTCCAGTGACCGGGAGCTTGCGGAGAAGTGACACGTGTTCAGGGGACGGAGGCTACTTTGAAAACGGGGAAAGGCCGCATGAAAAGGGGGCGAAAGACGCGTGGCCGCGTTTCGCAACCCGTGGTGCTCTCGTCCCTTTGTTGTTTTAAAAGCCGCGAACCGCTGACACGTGAGCGAGGGTGGGCCCCGCCAGGAAATAAAGAAGGCCAATAGAAATCCTTCGCAGCCCGCCGCAGCATACTCTACTCCTGCTAGGGAAAGATTGCGCTACACCGCCACGTATAGAGATGTGGGCCCCGTTTCGCAACCCGTAGGAAACATAAAGCAACAGAAAATGAACAACCCCGCAGGCGAGACACGTGGGCGCCCAGCGCAGCATCTCAAGAGCCAAAAGGGAAGCCGCTTGCCAAAGTTGCGAAGCGAGGAATGCACACAAAGGGAAAGATCAAAAACCTGCCGGGAAGCCGAAGAAACGTGGAGACGCGCAGGCCAGCGCATGAACATGCAAAAAAAGGGGAACCCGAAGGGAGCTGAGTGGAATATTATTTCAACAAGATAAAAATGCAAAAAAATAAATGGCTTGTGTCATTATTAAATGACCTAGGACTCTAGTATTAAATAAAAGCTAAAAAGATAAAATGTTATCTAAACAACTAAAGCTTCTAGAAATATGGCTATGACCTAAGTGGAATTAACATGTAAATAGGACCCCACTAATAACTAGATAGGAAAATTACCTATTTGAAACCTAGAAAATAGTAGTTGTATGTTTTAGGACACACAACAACTGATTTTCTACAAGTTTCACTCAAGGAAACCATAGAGATCTCAATCAAGGGATGAAAATTGGGGAAGGAGATATGCAATAGGTGTCCTAGGGTGATTAAAGACTAAAAGGGGGTTCACCACCAAGCTAGGCCTTGGAAAGACAAGAAATGTAAATGATATGCAAAACTTAAACAAATGACCTAGGAATGAACTCAAATAAAAACAATAAACTGAGAAAGTACGAGGTGCACCTGGAAATTGAAGAGGCTTGAATGAGGGCTTGAAATCATGGGAATGTTGAATTTTGATGTACATTGGGACTCATATTCTAGTAGGGGTTATTTAGTCCCAGTTTAGGGTTTCGGGCCAAAACTAAAATTTGGAACTACTAAGCTAGGATGTACAAAAAATACCTAAAAATAGGTATACTAGGACTCATATGCCACAAGTGGCAATTTATTCCCATTATTAGGGTTGATATGAAACTTTGGTATCTTTAGTGTTCTCCTATAGCTTCTCTCCTGTCAAATTTTTGAGTTTGAAACACTGAATTGCAACCTGTAGGTGACTTTCCATGATCTTGCAAGTAAGGTGACAACTTTGAAAATTTTGCAACCTTGACAACTTTTCTCCAACCTTGCTCTTCAATGGATATTCATCCTAGATCTACAAATTACACGTCAAAGAGAGAAAATGTTGTTTTGCTAGTGGATAGGGGTTTTCCTTGGTCAAACCCCATTTTGGTAATCAAACCTTGAAATGAATAGAAATATAATGAAGGAATGATGAATAAACAAATATGCAATGTTATAACTCACCAAACCCTTGAAAAAAAGGTTGCAATCTTGTAAGTAATGTCTAGCATGAATGTAGATCTTGATTCCTGCTTGAAAAATATGCATCTTGACTTGAATTCTTGCTTGAATCATAAAATCCTACATCACAAATGTTAGCTCAAAAACAAAAATGATGCATGATGACTTTGACATGATGATTGAATCTTGAACAATGCTCCAAAATTCTTGATAATCATCTCTTTAAGGCTCTGTTGGCAAAAGAAAGGATAGACAATTGAGAGGGGGGTGAATTAGTTGTCACTAAAATTTAAACTTTGCAAACTTTACTTAACTTTAATCTCAGATCTGATGAATAAAAAATTAACAATAAGCAATTAACACATCAAAGAGATGAACAACACCAAGATTTTTTCGTGGAAACCCTGTTACAGGAAAAACCATGGTGGATGTTAGTCCACAAGATTATACTCTGTTAAAAGTATAAAGGAAAATAATAAGGAGAATGCACATGCATTCAGGCTCACTGCCTAGAGCTCACTACTCAATTACAAATAGAAGACTCACTTTCTTACAGAAAGATTCGGATTAAAACCATCCAGAAATTTGAACTGAGAGAATGGATTTTTTCCAAGCCTGATTATAGTTCCAATTAGGCACAATACTTTAGCATACTTCGCTCAACCTTCTATAAATTTTCTCTTAAATGATATTCACCCTTATGCACACAAGAGAACACAATGCATACTCAACACACTAACCAAACTTCACATCCTACCATACTATCCACACAATTGCTTCTTATATATCTGCCACAAATATTTCATCATAACAAAGTCGGCTAGAGGAAAAGAATATATTTTCAATGTTGGCTCAAATTCACAATTATATTTTCAGTGCGCACCCACCAAGGTCAGCCATAACATAGTGGGGACCCAAATTCACTTCTCCAAAATAAGAATACTCCAATTAATCATGCCTTGAACATCCGCAACACGCTAGCATCAACATGTCGGCCAAGAACAAGAAAAACTGAACATGCACAAGAAAATATTTTCAATCACGAGCTTCACCGGATCATGTGGACATACCACAAGGATAGAGGATGAACTAGAGACTTATGAAAACACCAAGAAATAGTAGAGAGACATCCGCGACAACTGAGATAACCAGGAACATACAATCTTTATTCAAAAACTCTAACAGAGACCAGCAAAACACTGTTAGACCACAACTTGCACATGAATTCATGTGGACCTTTGAAACTTTCGGTAGATGATCTAGACATACTCAAAATTAAACCCTTTGATCCACAACAACTAACCTTTTACGCGCATAACGTAATTCCTTCATGACCTGCACAATTTAGCATAGTTCCACTAGGAACCTGGAACACATTCACTTATAATTTTCTCAATATCCTCGACATATACAACACTTAGAACATCAAATACTAATACTATTGAAATCAATGACAACCACATATCAGCACCACATCACACCATCCAACAATTTCCCAACAATCTCCCTCTTTGGCATTGATGGCAACACATGATGTGAAAAATACCATCAACCCAACACACTACACAATTGCTCTTCTCCTTGGAAAGATTTTTTATTCTACACTTCTCCCC
>VDFB02201539.1:0-45965 GCA_007258455.2 Sequoia sempervirens | reverse complement strand
ACCCCATCGACGCCAGTCACAGCATCGATGTCAGTCACACCATTGGTGCCACTCACAGTGACAACATCGACATCAGTCGCACCAACGGTCGTGTCGATGGCTGGAGGGTTGTCCACAGGATTGGTTGAGCCACCAGTCTCATTGGCTGGACTGCCAACACCATCGGCAGGACCACCAGGGATGCTAGGAGTAGTCAAAGAGAGTGGTCTCGAGCAGTTAGGTACTGAGAGGGAGAGAGTGTTGGTTGAGCCAGGTGTTCTGTTGGGTGAGGAGAAGAGACTACTAGCCGAACAAGACACACAATTGGCTGAGGCATAGAGACTCCTAGTTGAGAGGGAGGGCCAACTACAGGCAAAGGATAAGGAGTTTGAGGGAAGGAGTCTGGAGCTCGAGAAGGCGAAGACCAAATTGGCTTAGGAGCTCGAGAAGACAAAGACCAAACTGGCTCAAGAGCTTGAGAAGGCGGAGACCAAACTGGCTCAGGAGCTCAAGAAGGCGAAGACCAAACTGGTTGAGGCGGTTCAGATGGTGAAGCTCGCATGTGAGAGGCAACTGGGCGCAAATCAAAAGCTTAAATGCCCCCAACAACAACAGTCAACCACAACAAGCCCTACATCATCCGTACACCTAAGGGTGCCTTCTCACCCTCCCTCTTCTTAATTTCCCTTTCTATAATCCCGTTTTTGTTTTCGTCGCTTGGAAGAAGACTACTTTTGTGGGGGATGATGTAGTCGGTCGTAGTTTGTCATAATCGGTCATAGTTGGTCATAGTCAGTCATAGTTGGTCGTAGTCGGCCGTAGTCAGCCGTAGTTGGTCATAATTAAATAAAATTATAGTCACATTGCAAATATTTCATGTAATAAATGTCACATGTCTGGATAATTAAGTTCTGATTAGTGGTAGTTTGGTTGTTACGAAGTGTCACGGCAATTGTTTCTCAACCACCACCAGTTACTATATGTACTGGAGTCTGTTGTAATTGGAATACCATTGTGATGTTGACATCTATGCTATTATGTTGGTGACATTATATTTTGTACTTGCTGTTGAATAAATGAATGAATACAATTCTTAATACATACATCATGTGTTCTTAAATATTCTTGTACATGTATTATGCTTTGTGAGTTAATTTCGTTTACTCTCGTAGTAAGTCATAATTATCCCAGTGAGTAAACACCAAATGATGTCATAGTTTTTTTGTTACTATCATATTAATGCAAAATGGCCTCGTTTGCCCCATCCATGGCCTAATAAAGGCAATCAATCGAAGAGTCATTCTCATCCACTAAATGTAAAGCCTTGACCAAAGGCTCTTTCACCTAAAAATTCAAAAAATAAATTTGAAATTGTTATTAGATTAGAAAACAATAGCTGAAAACAAAAAACCAACAAACAGATAATTTCTTATAAAACTTAAATCTCGGTGACTCCTTGGTGTTTTAAAGTATTGAGTGAATAAATTAAATGTAAACTATCATTTAGGCCAACCCATGAAGAATTTCAGAAATTTGAGGACTATGCAATGGCAAACAATATTAAAAGGAGATGTAGTGTGAAATAAAAACATTAAAAAGATGTAATTAATATATGATGCAGCCAATAACACTCCTCAAGAGCAGCAATTTTTTCTAAAAGGTGGCATTTAGAACCTATACAATGATTCCATATTATTCCAATGAAGGCGAAAAGCCAAGACAAAGAAGTGCTATTAAGATATAAAGGTATATGTTTATTTTTGAGAAGGAGTTGTATTGTAATGTCCCATTTTTCATGAGCATTGAAGTTTGGAGGAATTAGCCTATTCCTGATCCTTGTAGGCTAATGGGGCTTGATAAGAGGATTGTTTGGCAAATACCCAGTTGATTGGTTGGCTCATTTTGTGACTTCATGAAGGTTTTCCTAGTATCATCATGGATATTTCTATTTATGGAAACCTTTATATTATAATGTTATATTGCACTTTAGGAGTTGATTAATATTTTGTATTATTATAAAGTGCAATAATAAAATAATAAAATAAAATAATATTATAATATTCCTTCTAGAAGGTGACTTGGAAAAGTTCTAGAAGGAGGCCAACCTCTTGAGGAAAAGTATAAATAGACATGAGGAGCTCATTGCCTATCATCCAGACAGTTTGATGTTGTTGATGTTGGTCATTTCATCTTGTGGAGCCTAGGGTTTCTGTAGATTGTTCTTTATCATAGGAAACAAAAACTTTCTATTGATAGCAATTTTGAGGGTGTGAAATATCATCTGAATTATTGCAACTGGGAGGAAGATACTTCAGTCTTCCATTTGTGCTTCATTGGAGAAAGTATTGAAGATTTTTCAGTTTGCAAAATTAATGGCCTTTGGCCAATTTTGATGATCAAGAATATATCAGCTTATAGAAGTTTTTGAGGATTGTTGGGGATGTCTTGTGCATTGAATCTACAGCATTGAAGGAGCAATTTACAACATCTTCAGATTATATTGAAGTCTGATATGTTACTTCAGACATTGTTACCAGCATATAGGAGGCTCAAGTTTGCATAAGGAAGCTTCATCTTCAATCGGTTTGATATAGGCTTGGAGCACTGCCTTGGGAGGGCCATCTCAATGTTGTTTGGCATCGAATGAAGGAGCTGGAAGCTTGGTGTGATTTTATATCAGTTGATATTAGTTCTGGAATTTTATTTACAGTCAGCTCTTGGAGCCACGATTTTGCGTGTGAGGCTTCACCTTGATTCGATTTTGCATGGAGTTTGTTGGAAGACATACTGGAGGCATCGACTCTTGTTTGATTGGGCTTTAAGAAGGTTGATTTGCATCATACAACAAATGCCATCAGTTCTGATATCCATTTTCTGTCATTCGCACTAGTCATGGACACCACATTTACATTCATGGAGACTCACATACCTATCAATTCCACTCACTAGCTGGAGCGCTCACTTTGTGGGAAATTTGTGATGATTTTTTATGCTAATTTGGAGAGTTTGAAGCTGCGAATTATTTATTATCAGAGGTTTGTCTCAGAACAGGGGCGGCTGCAACCCTAGCTCAATTTGGACATGGCTGTGTTATATTTCAGTGGACATCGGTTGCTTCTTCACCAACACCTTTGGGCGCTTTGTCTTAGACCAGGTTCCTTGCACTTATACTTGCATTTGAATAATTATTGATGTAATTACAGTGTTGCATTGTACTCAGACTTGTCATTAAATTTCAGACTTGGCATTTGTTATTACATCTTCATTTTTGCCAAGAGTCTTGGTTTATTCATGTTATATTGTATATGGAATTGCAATTTGAATAAAGAGCTGCAAGTTAGAGTCCTATAGTTGCTCTAATGATCATTTAGAATAGTGCATAAGATTGTATGCCAAGTGTTTGATGAAAGGTCACTTGGCTGTAGGTGGCTAGTTGCTCATAGAAAATCATTTAATGAGCATTGTATTGAGTCTTTATATTGCAAATTGGAGATACAGGTTGCTGGTTGTTAATAAGTTGTCAATGAGCATTTCCATATTATTCATACTCAGATTTTAGTATGCATACCAACTGTTTGTCAAAATACCAGCTGGCTGTAGGTACATGTTTTTACACTTAGAAGTCATTGATATGCATTGTAGATAATTTATAGAAGTCATTCATGCCTTTGGATGTTAATTTATGCATAGTAGTATTGAATTTCAAGCATTGGAAGCATTCAATGATCATTTTCCAAGAACATATCAGTCTGATCACATAAACCAGCAAGCTGGGAGGTTGCAAGTGAATTGTTTGACGAAATTCCTTGAGCCTTCAATCAGCATTTTGCGGTCAGATTTGAGCAGGGTCATTACATGTATCTATTGTGAAAGGTGATATCCATTGTGAAAGGGTATGTCCTTCACCCTTATTAAAGACATATAAAAGGAACATAAAGTGGAGATAGAATAACAACAATTTTCAATGAATATTTTCGGAACATAAGGAAGAGTGTAAGCAGAAATAGGAAAAATAATTCTGATTTGTATTGGAGATCATTATGCAATGAAAGGAAATAATTTATGCTAGTAAGATGGATTAATAATATTCAGATTTGAGAAGGAACAAATTAGTGATTGATTCAGATTTGTGAGGAATGTGAAAAAACTTATATGTTGATCAGATTTGTGTGAAAGAGATATTGTGCAAAATAGTGATTAGATTCGTAAGAAGGTTGATATTTGAGTGTGGATCAGATTTGAAGAGAGAGTATATGATTTGAATTAGGTTTGAAATTGGATCAGATTCAAAATTTGTGATCAGATTTATGGGAGTTCAAGCCTCTAGTAGGTTGGAGCCTATCAAATTGAGGTAGGAGCCTCTTGCTGGGTTGAAGCTCAATTTGTGTGAGGGTTGGAGCCTATCAAGTAGAGGGTGGAGCCTCTTGCTGAGTTGGAGCTCAATTGGTATAGAGATTTGAGACTTTGATAGTAGGTTGGAGCCTACAAGAGGAAGATGATTAAACTATTATAGCAATATTGTGTCATGGTTTTCTCCCGAAAAGGTTCCACGTAAATCGTGTGTTCTCATTGTGTTCCTAATTGTTATATCTTACTTGAAAGGTTTTAATTGTGATTGATTAAGTTTTGAAAAGTAAAGGATTGTTAGATACTGATCCTCCCCCCCTCTTAGTATCACTGTATGCTCAACAATTGGTATCAGAGCGGATTCCTTCACAAATAGCCTAACCACTAGAAGGTAGATTTGAGGAGAGCACTAATGGCCGGAAGGGAAATTATGATATGTAATCAAACAGGGCACCATTGTTTGATGGAACTAATTATGCTTTTTGGAGCTTAAGAATGAAGACATATCTTAGTGCTTTGGGATATGACATTTGCCAATCTGCGGAAGATGGATATACTATACCTACTAATCGTCTTACAAACAAAGATGCTAAAAAAGAAAGTGAAAAAATTTCAAAAGCTATGAATGCGATATTATGTGGATTAGCAAAGTTTGTATTCATAAAAGTGATGCATTGCAAAAATGCAAAGGAAATATGGAATAAACTAAATAGCATTTATGAAGGGGATGACAAAGTTAAAAAGGCTAAGCTTCAAACTCGCAAGGCAAGACTTGAAAGCCTCAAAATGAGAGAAGAAGAGAACACAACTGAATATGTTCTTCGAGTCGATGAAATTGTTAACACCATGGTGGGACTTGGTGAAACAATCAAGGAAGCAACAATTGTACAAAAAATATTGAGATCTTTACCAATGAGATTTGATTCTAAAATCTCCGCAATTGAAGAAATGAAAGACTTGGATAAATTGACCAAGGATGATTTGCACAACACTCTAACTACCTATGAAATGAGGATTGAAGATAAACCATCAAAGAGAGAGGCAGCTTTCAAGGTAGCGCAAAGAGGAAGGGACAGGATATATGAACCTAATGATGAATTTGGCAAGATAGACAGAGAAGAAGCTCACTTCATGAAGAGGCCAAAGAAGGGTGAGGTAAGTATCAAGGTAAGTCTTCTATTGTATGCTTTAATTATGGTAAACTAGGACATTTTGCTTCTAAGTGTTCGCAGGGGAAGATGGAGAATAGCGACTATGAAGAAGATTACAATATGTACAGAGGAAGAGGATACCAACAACCAAGGAAGGGCTATAATCAAAATCAATTCGAGAGGAACAATAATTTATAGAGGCAAAAGAGGAGCCTTTAATCCAATGAATATGATGATGGATTGGAAGAAAGCGATGATGAATTTTATGGAAGCCAAGATGAGATACTATCTATGGAAATAGAGGATAAAAGGGATGTGGAAGATTACAAGAATGAGGATGATGAAGAAGTGGATCTTAAGGAAGAAATCCACTTAGCATATGATGAGATTCATTCACTTAAAAGAAGAAATGCATGTCTAAAATCAAGAATCAAGAAGAAAGTGTAATGTCCCCATTTTTAGCACTACGCTTTCTAGTGACTGTTAGCCTATTCTCGGATGCCCATAGGCTAGGCAAAGCAAGAATTAGGGTTTCCTATTTTCTAGGACATTTATTTTGTGGTTTTAGGGGTCTGCATGTTGGAGTTTTGCAGTTTGGTTTTTGGATTCCTTTTGGGTTTTTAGAGATCTTTGCAGTGGTATGACATGTAAGTGCATCAGATAATTTTTCTAGACTTACTATTTTTAGTAAGTTACGACGGCTGCTCAGTTTGTGGTCAAAATGTGTTTGAACTTTGAAGTCACTATTTTTAGTAGTATGCTATTTATAGTAAGTGCTATTTTTAGCAGTGCTATTTTTGGCAGCGGTTCAACTGTTCAGTTCAGTGGCTATATCAGGCAGAGCAGTTTGATCAGTTTGGTCTCCAACACTCCTGGAGCTTGTTTTGGCATGTTCAATTCTTTGTGAATATAATGTTTAAGTGAAAAATATCGGCTAAGGTAATGTGGATGCCTAGCATGGAGATTATTGCAATTATAATGTATTTTTCACTTAAGTGTATTTGGACGCCTACTTTATGATACTCTTGCATTTTAATAAAGTTATTCTCTCATGTATTGGGATGACTTGGTAAAGGAGACAAATGATACTCAAATGCAAAAAATGAAAGGTGAATGTGAATTTCAGTTTGGGCGCCCTAATTGGAGGGAAAAGGATTTGAACTTGAGAAGTGATAAATATGAGTGTTGGGTTTCATTTATGGCATCCATTTGCAAATACAATGAAGTGTTGCCAAAATTTCTACAGACCCTTGCTTCGAGGAATGCATACCTCCTAGCGCCCTTAGTTTCGTGCTTGCAAGATAGCACCTAGCTAAGTTTGAGACTGTTCTTTACATTGAAGAGTAGATTGAGCAAAATGAAGATGAAGTTCTTTGATGTCTTTGAAATTTTTGGGTGTTTTCTCAGTTTTGACATTGCTGGTTGGGTGCTTGGCTGAAACACTTTTGGCTTGTTGCTCTCTTGGTGATTTTTTGTTGATTCTGGGTATTGGCCCTATGTTTGAGTTTACCTTGGGCGCCTCACCTTGCAAAGTTTCAGATTTTATAATGAAGATGGTGTTTTTTAATGCTAGTCGCCCTTCTCCTTGAAGGCCGTACTTTCTCATTGGCTGCCTTGGGAAACATGATAAATATTGCTGGACAGATTGGGGTAGTTTGGTGGCTTGAGCGTGGTCGCCTATCTTCCTTGCACCATTCGCACTTTGTTTCATGTCATTCGGAGGTGTCTAGACGAAGTTGTGAGCATTTATGTGGTTCTTGAGCTTGCGGGTCTGAGATTTCTAAGCGTTGCAAGTTCATATCAGATTGGTAATAAGCTTTAGTTTTGGCTTATTTTCTTAGCAGAATAGCTTGCTTAGCTTTGGAGTTCATTTCTTATCATTTTGGTGTGCTTTGGTTATCTATATTTCATAGTAAGTTGCAGATTGCTTCACTTGTAAGGCTGTTATCAGTAGTACTGATTCAATCATTTCTTTTCTGCACTTTACCTCTTGTATTCCCACTATTAGTGGAAGAGATTGGCCTCGCCGTCTTTATATTTCAGTTCTGCTCTTTACTATCATTCCCACTATTTGGTGGAAGAGACAGGCCTTGCCATCTATTACTTTCAGCACTTTACTTTTCTGTATTACTCGCTGAAAAGCGGAAGGCATCGGCTAGCCGCCCAGACATTTACTTCAATACTTTGTATTACACTCTTGCTGAATAAGTGGTTGAGTTGCATTGCATATCTTGCTGATCGGCTGAGCCGTCTTTCATATTTTACTCTTTAGCATTTCAATTCTTTCAGCTAACAATCCCCTTTCCACCATATGCTCTCACCTCGCCCACACTGGGAATTTGGTGATCATAAAGTGAAGGGTTGATTTCTAGTATTGTACTTTCAGTTTGGATTTCATGTAACGATCCCCTTTCCACCGTATGCTCTCACCTTGCCCTCATTGGGATCTAGGTGATCAAAAAGTGAAGGGTTGCTTTCAGTTGGTTTATGATTTCTCTAATGTTAATGGGTGAAATCTTGTGCTCAAAATCGGAAAAAATTATAAAGGGATATTTCATGTTCTTCTTTGGCCATTCCTTTGAGAAAGGTTGTTGTGGTTTGTTTTTTTGGAATGATGATCCTTTAGATGGCATTTTGTTCCTTGTCGTGTTTGAGTCCATATCCCTAGCCTTCTTAACTGCTTCTTGAGGTGTACTAGGGTTGAGGTGTAATAATCCCCTTTCACGGTGATCGTTGATTGGACCGTTGGCCTATTCCAGGAACCTGTAAGGCTATCGCGGATGATGAAATTAGGGTTTCACGGTTTGAGGAGGTTGGCCGCTTGGGATTGGATTCGTGAGATTCTTTCTAGGTTTGAGAGCTTAGCGATGGTGTGATTCGGTTGGCATTGGAACTTCACAATTTACTATTTTAATAAATTCTAATTTTCGATGGACTAGGATTTGGGGTTCAGTTCAGTTGGACCTCTTCTTCAGTTGTTTCAGCTGGCACTTCAGTTCTTGGCCTTGGGCGCATTTTTCTTGGAGAGATAAGTATTTTCATTATAATATTATTATTTTAATATTATACCCCTTTGCCTAGCAGTACAACTTTAAGTTGTTTTTAAAAAGGGGACTTTTGAGGGTCAAGGCGTCATAAGGAGATAAATTATATTTTTAATGTCAAATATTGAGACTAAGAAAAGGGACGCCTTTTTGAGAGATTGATTTTATTTTAAAAAGTGAAATATTTTATTGATGAAAAAGGACGCCATCTTTTGGAGGGAAAAGGTGAATTTGAAATTAGGGTTTGGGCGCCCTCTGGAAGCTTCTAGATGTTTCTCTCTCGTCTATTTAATCAGGCCTCAGCTCTTCATTTGGGATCTTTTGTCTACTACACCGTTATGCTGCTGGATTGACTTCAGGCACTCGCTTCGAGGAAAGCACACCTCCTAGCATTGGCTCATCTTCTTGCTTGAAAGACAGCAACTAGTTGAGAGGTTAGCTTTTTATTGGTAGTTTTGCATTGTAGTTGAGTTCTATTGCATTTAGTGATGATGTTCAAGCATTTTGTCATGTTTTAGTGTTGCTGATGTTGCATTGCTGTAGGCATGTTTTGCTCATAATTCAAAAATACAAAAAGATTGCATTCTGGGTGTTTCATATTCTTACTTGTCATAGTAGGGCGCCATATGTTGTTAAGTTTCGCAATTTTTAATCAAGAGCTGGATTTTTAAGAAGAAATCGCCCTCCTCTAGGGGTCGTACCATTGTACTTGCCTTGGGATTTGAGCAGAAAATAAATATCAATATTTTGGGGCTGTTTTGTGTCATGAGTTTGGGCGCCTTCATCTTGGGAGTCATTTGTAACCATTTCTATGCATTTTGAATGAGTGGTGTGAGTTGGGTGAGCATTTTATGGGATTACTGTGTTGCTGTTAACAGTTTTCAGTTCTTACACTGTCATAACAGCGTGCTTAGAATTAACCATTTGAGTTGTTTGGAAGGAAAGTTATTGAGAGGACTTGAAGTTAACATTCTACTCTGCTGTGATATTGAAGACTCTCTTAAATTGTGCTTAACAGATGCATTTTCTGATATTGTAAGCTGCACAGTAGTACTGTCAGCATCTTTAACATTCCTGTTACTTCTCATGTTGTAATTGCCCACTGAATAAGTGGAAGAGGCTGGCTTGCCGCCTTTTTACTTATGTTGCATTGTAATTTCCTAAGACTCCGCCATATGGTCGCCTCTTATCCATCACGGATTGAGTAGCACATACTTGGTGTTGAGCTGTTTTTGATTAGTGCAATAGATAGGGATCCCTCGACCGAATGCTTTCGTCGTTCACGGCGCATCTCTTAGTTAGAGTTCTTGTTTTCCATTAGATCCTCTGACCAATGCTCACACCTTGCCCACATCGGGATCCTGGTGTACATCGGTTAGAGTTGCTTTCCGCATCATTTTGTGGTTTATGCTAACCTTGGAGTCGATGTTGCATTATCATTTGTGAAAAAATAAAAATTGGTCGGGTTCATTACGCTTGAGGGCTTTGACCCGACCCCTTAGAGGATTCATTAGGCCATCCATAAATAGAACAACCTATCTCTTTCGGAAATGCTGGTGACCAACACAGAAAGTCTTTAGAAGTCCACAATATATTTGTCAATGGTTCCACATTGCTTTAATTGTGCCAATTCTTTTAAGTGGAGCTCGAGATCCTTGTTGTCAAACCTCTCTATTAGCTTCTCCATGAATTCCACATATGAAGTAATTTGTTCATGGCCCATGGTGATCATGCCATAAGTACCACCATTCATGAGCTACCTGTCTAGATGTAGTGCAACATATTTGATTGCTTCATTCTCCGACATTGGGTTGAGTTGGAAGTATGTATCAACCTTTTGAACCCACGCCCATGCTGTGGTCTTTCTCGAACCATCAAAATATGGCAAGCTAAGCTTACCAATTTTACTCCTAAGATTGTTGTAATGGTATCTATTACCCTTGTTGGGAAAATGCTTCATTCTTAGGTCCATGTCTCTTAGGGACATATCTGTTTGCAGTTCTCCATCTATCCAATCTTGGCGGAACTGATCTTGTAACTCGACTAATGTAGATTCATTGCCTTCTTGATGTTCCACTCTAGGTGGGAAGGTAGGTATCATGGGTCTAGAACTGGTTGTAGGAACATGATGATTGGAGTTCTATTATTGATTGAATTATCTTCATTGCCTCCACTATTGCCACTTTGGTTGTTATTGTTATTTTGTATTTATCATGACTTGAGTCAATGTGTCCAATAATTGTGCCATTCGCTGTTGAATAGTTCTTTGTTCTTCCATGAATTGATCCACACAGTCGGCGATATTTCCTCTATCTCCCATGTTACTGTCTCCTTGTTCACTACTCCAAGATTCAGACCTATTAGGGCTTATATAATGATGATTCTTAGTGGATACCCAAGATATCAGAAGTTGATTTTCCTTCTGAAGCCCGGGCAGGTTTCCACTACCTTCTTATCTCTCAGTTATAATATCTTCTCTCCCTCTCACTCATAAACCTTCACAGGCTGGCAAGTTTACCAGCTCTGATACCAATTGTAACATCCCTTATAGATTTACCTTAAGTTTTGCCTTCAATTTTATAGATAAAGATATCAAAATATGCCAAGAACCGATAACCTTTAAGCGATGGTAAAAATGATGTACCTTTGGACTATTTAAAGAGCAACTTTAAATGATTAACACTAGTTTGATTATTGGATGTTTATATATCGATATGAGTAGATAATATGTTGATAATAATGATGTCGCGTTCTTAATATGAACCTTGAGATGAAGTCTGAAATGATTATAAATTCTAGAATGGAAATTCGATGAGAAGATACAATTGCTGTTTCTGATTTATGGCTTTAAATACATGGATTTGAAGGTATAGATGTCTTCCAGATTGCTGTCTCTGATTTAGTATTCTAAAATCATGCGATTGAATGTGTCATAGATTGTTGCATCAATTTGATTGCTGTTTCTGATTACTCCTTCAAGATCATGTGATTGATTGTTAAGAAATTGATGCCCCTATCTACTCGCTGTTCCAGATTATATCATTATACTTGTGCGATTTCTTTTTGGTGTCGTATCTGAGTATTCACAATTTCCTCATGCGTTCATTTACTTGGCAGGTCGATGCTCTTGAGAGCACTGTGATCAGAGTTTGAAAATATAATTTTACAAATGTTCGGTGATGATCCTTGGATGAATTTCGATCTCCCTCATATAGCATTTAAGTGGGCTTGATGTGAGAAGTTGTGTCTTTTGATCATGTGTCTTCGACTTAACTAATCATTAACTAACTATTTGATGCCTTGGTCGATTTAATTTTTTTCCCTCTAATGAGCGATTACATTAGTAATGCTTCGTCACATCCAATGAATGACTTGGACAAAGTCATTTGTTTTATGTGATTCCTTTTAGCAATCGTGTGGGGTCATTACAGGATGGCATGTTGAGGTCTAATATTGAGAGATTCAATGGACATAATTTAAACCATGGAAGTTGAAGATGGAAGATCGTTTGGTGGAAACAAATTAGTGGATTATGGTTTCTTCTTCAACCAAACCCTTAGGCATGTTTAATGAAGACTGGGTAAAATTGGATAAGAAAGGATTATGTCTATGAGATTTGTTGTCGATAAATGTGCTTCAAGAGACGATGTCATTTTCATTGTGGAAGAAGTCAGGTAGGTTACATTAGTTTAAGAGTTTAATTAACAAACTTTTTTTTTGAAATAGAAGTTATGTTCTTTAAAAATTAGGGGGGGAGACATGTTAGTTGATCATTTGAATAGCTGTTATATGATTTTAAGTCAACTTGCATCAATAGGAATTGAGATGGATGAAGAGGACAAGAATATTTTATTACTTTGGACCTCATCAAACTCATGAGAAAACCTAATTTTGACCATCAATAGTAATGTTCTGTCAATGAGCTCGGAAAATGTTGACTTTTTGTTAAGTGAGGAAATTATGAAAAAGCCTATGGATGGTAATTCTTTTCATCATTTTGTTAGTTGCTAGAGGTAGGTCTAAGGATAAGGTAAGAAGAAGATTGGAGATAAGTAGTCAAGAAGTGATTTAGTGTAGATGAAGCTAAACATGGATGGCTGCCTAGTTAGTTTGGGATTTTTTTTGGATCTTGGGAATTATACCCTCAGAAGGGGTCATGAGACAGCTTGATGAAGCATTGTGGATGTAGTTGAACATTGATGGTTGTCAAATAATTTAAGAGATTCATAATTTTGGAGTTTGGGGAGGTGTAATCTGGGAACTTAGGAATTCAGCTCTAACACCTTTATGAGGGTTATGAGGTAGTTTGATGAAGTCTATCTATTGGAAGAATTTTTTTCAAAGAGAAGCTTCCAAAGAATACATGGTTCTATTTAGTTTTGATGTTTTTAGTTTCTAGTTAATGTGTAAGTATATTTTTCTTTTAATATAGTAAGCCTTAAGAGGGGGTGTTAGAATATAAGGCTTGGCCTTTGTATCTTTTGTAATAAAGTCACTATAGTGATTTAGTGGTGTGCAATAGTGTTAGCTATTATTAGTATTTAGCATAGTTTGAGGACTCTGTGAGTCCTGGAAAAGACTCTTGGGACTTGCGAGTCCTAGGGCTCGTCGATTCGACTTGCCAAGGACTCCTGAGTCGAGTCTTGGAGAGTCCAGGCTAGAGACCCACAGGTCTGTAGCGAGTGGCTTCGTCCAGGAACCTGGTGGTTCTCTGATTCAACTCTGATTGTTTTTTGTATTGTGTTTTGCAAATTTCGATTTTTTTGTGTTTTTGAAGTTTTTACAGGCAAAAGGAAAAATTGCGATTTCTCTAGAATTGCTTAATAAATTCATAAAAAATACATAAATGCATTAAATGTTTCAAATCTTGCTCAAGAACCAAGGCGCATCAATATATTCAACTTCCAGAGCAATTACAATGCTAAAGATGGAGCTAGTAATGAAAGACAATGAATTTATTGATGAAAAACCTGATTTTCTGTAAGTGGCGGCTGCAATTAATGCTGGATGGTACGGCTAAAGAAAATAAGAATCTCCAGTCTCTGAGAACAATGCCAAATCTCCAGATATGCAAAATAAATCCCAACGCCTAGAGCAGAGAGCTGGAAACTGAAAGCCAGAAGAGAATCTCTGAAAAGAATAAGTACGGCCTGCAGGTACAGTGGTACGGCCAGTCTGCAGCAGTAATAATGATAGTACGGATTCCTTGAAACTCGTGCCAAATCACTGATGAATGGTGATGAATGAAATCGCCTCAACTGGAAGATGTTTTTCTCTGCTTCTCACTGAATGAATGTCTCAATAACCTCAAACTGTGATCTCTGAATGAAATCACCAAGTGCCAGCTTCAACCGATATTTCACAGCCTCAGTCTGCCTGATTCCTGAAGAGTTTTCGTTCTCCAGAAACGATCGTTTGCCAGAAACCCTAGGGTTTGCAAACTCCAATGCTCAGAGCAAAATCAAGACAAAATTGAATAATAACATGATAGTTCGATTTTGCCTGTGAAAGGAATATATTGCTCCTTGAGAAAATTCGACCTATTCTCCTTTTTAATAAATCATTTAAATAAATGATTTAATTTTGACCTTTTGACTTAGGAGAATTGATTAATTATTGGCGCCCACTTTTAATGAGCATTAAATACTCATTAAGTCACATTTTATCATTATATTATAAAGTATAATTAAATACTTTATAATTAAGCCAAATAATTAAATATTTTAATATTTCAATAAAGGACTTATTAAAAGTCAAATTATTAGCCAGCTTAATAACTCAATTACTCCTATTTCTCCGCCAAATCAATCAATTCATCGAACTCCGCCGGTCAACTGAATTAATAATCGCACGTGCCCTCGCCTAAATAGCAGCTCGTTCGACCTAACTTTCTAAAAAATAGAAAGTTCTCCAAAAGCTTATCCGGAAGATTCTCACAAGGCCCAACCCATTAATAATCGCACTCTGAGCTAACTAACACCGAAAGCAACCGCCAAAATGGTCCTTCCACTCGGCCACCCCACGAGGATCAAATGATAGGCTAACTCTCACACCACCGTGGCCGACTAGATGGGGACATGACAACTCGCATGAGTCCTAGAGTCAAACTCCCAAGTGCCAACTTAGGGCTCTTGGCATCGCCTGGAAACAATGATTATGAATGTTTAAAACTTGTTTATTGTTTCTTTTTTTCATTTGAAAATTTGAAACTGAGTATGAATGATGAAACTTTAAATATTGAGTGTTTGAAGCATATATTACATAATCTGTGATTAATTGCCGAGTGGCTGAGTACTCTCCCATTTTTTGCTTGGGCAAGTACTCTCTACTTTTACTCTCGGCTCAGGATGCAAAAAAAAACAATTGCCGTTTTTTTTCTTCAGAAAACTCGTGGAAAACCCTCAAAGTAACCCTGGAACAGATGAAACGTGTTTTTCATACGCTTGTTTTTGCTCGATTTGAACACGCTTTAGGTGTGTTTTGAATGTGTGTATGACGCAAATTGGTGCTTATAAAACCTTTGTTTAGTGGGCCTTATAGACATTGCATCCTTTGACGTGATTTGGAATGGTTTCTTGTCACGTTTTGGATTGGTTTTACTGTTTACACTGCAATGTTACTGGTAACACATTATCAATATACACAAATCTGTCGACTGATATTACACATTGTCATACACAATCGACATGTTTGTGTATATTGATAATGTGCAAATTTTTAAACATTAAACAGTTTAATGAACATTATCATAATGAATAATTTAAGTTTGTATATAGTTATACACAGATTTTAATGGTATTACCGTATTATTGATATGCATACTTAATAGTTAAACAGTTAAACTTAATACAAATATGCATACATGATTGATGATAATATGATATCATGATACACTGATAAGTGAATCGAGAAACTGTGTGATTGTGTGGGTATAGATATGTCTGTGGTGTATATGCATGCAAACTTGGCATCCTATGTATGTGTATAAATATGTATGTGCGCACAATGTTGTGTGTGTATAGGTATGATGTAATTGAATTTTGCAAAGTGTTTTTATAAAAAAAATTATTGCTTTTTAAGTTGCAAAGTATTTGTTGAGTATATGCTGAGTATTTGTTGAGTCAAAAATTTTGGGCTTGCCAATCACTCTCTGAGTCCGAGTATGTAAACTATGGTTTGAAGATCATATAACATGTGTAATATTTGATTTACGAGAAATTGATAATCAAATTAGGCTCTTATGTTCTCTAACTGCATTATTATTATTATTATTTTTTTTTGTAAAACTACGGTTTTCTTCTTTGTCAAGTCCTAGCCGAGTATTTTGCCGAGTCCATGCTGAGTCCCGAGTCCGAGTCCTATTTTGGGCCGCCGAGTTCGCGTTGAGTCCGAGTTTTCAAACTTTGGTATTTAGAATTTTGGACAAGTCTCACATTTATTTATTGTTGGTTACATCTCTAAAATTCTATATAAGGAGATGGACCTCTTTGTAATCGTCTCTCCAATATTTAATAATATTATATTGTGTTATTAGTTGTTTTCTAAAGGGGAAGTTTCTTTTACTAGATGCTATGAAATGGCAATGGCAAGAAGATAACGAAATCCTTAAAAAGCCATAACATAGAGTGAGGATGCAAGAGGGCATCTTTGTCTTATAAAATGTAAAAAGGCCAAAGTGCTAAGATTGATCACTATTGTCACTTGGAATTGCACCCTTGTTGAACCCGCTGCTCAACATTCCAATGAAACATGGGATTGATCTCAAGGTGTGGGACGTTGTAGTTGAGATCAAACCTCTAGAGAAGGCTGACTTCCTTTCTAACTTAAATGCAACATTGTTGGTCCAACCCAACACTAAATAACTCTAAAACTAACCTTATTCTATCATCTTGTAGAGGGAAAAGGGGGAGAGAGAAATGCAAAAAACAAAGGGATGTGATGCACTTAGATTAATGGTGTTTCTTCCTACTCACTTTGGCTCAAAGAATCAATTAAACTACCAAAGGAACTCACACAACTCTCAGCCATACCAATTTCTAAGGGATATATATGAAGGTTAGGGTTTGATGAGCATTAAGAGGGAGTAGGAAAATCCATAGTTAACGCCTACGAGCAAAGTTAACAACATACAAACTTGGAAAATGATAAGCATTCTTCAAATGTGAAGGTAAAAGGATTTCACACAACACATTAGAGGTACATCAAAAAGAGGTGAAATAGTAGCTTTTTTAATCTGAAGGCATGCAGCCTGTTTTACAAAGTGGAGTTGTAGAGCTGCAAAGCTCTTTAAAAGAAAAAAAAGGAAGAACCCTTTACAATGAGCACAAAGTGCCTTTTAAACTTAGAAGGGTGTAGGAGAAAGGAGGAGCACGTGGCAGAGGCAAAACCCCTAGTCTCGACCCAATCCAATGAACTGCAGGCATGTGCACACCAAATCCCGAACTAGAGGCGTGGGAAAACATTCATGACACCATAGTCATGCCTCAGCATTGATGAATCCATGGCTGCAAATCAATAAATGTAGCATGGGTGCCAATTTCTCTTTAAAATCCATGAAAAATGAGTTAAAAAACCTTTCTTGAGCCTCCATGGATTAGATTTTGTAGTTATAGGGGTCGTTGCAGCATTGATGGTGTTTCTTGGGAGTCATCTGTCCATTTTGACCTTTTATGGAAATTGGAGCCCCATTCAGATGTTACTTTAGCCATTTGCGGAAATCTGGCACCCTTCTGGATATTGCAGAACTTTGGCCCTGATGTGGATATTGCAGAACTTTGGCCTTGTGCATATTGCGGATACCACCAAAACTTCTGCAATATCCAAAAGACCCCCAGAAATTCTGCAATAGCATAATTTAGCCATTTTCAAGAAGTTTTTTGAGCTGAATTTTTTCATCAAGTACTAATTCCTTTTTTTATTTCAAGAAATTTTTACAATTTGTTTGGGAACACATTTTCTTTTTCTTTTGTGGTAACGATCAGTTTTAACAGTTTTCTTTAAATTAATTAAACTAAAACAAAAAAACAAAACAAAATACTAAATGTTTCTCTGAATGCATAACCATAATTAGCATCCATATAGAGTTCATGGTGGAAAAATTTGCATGTATATACACAATTGAACCTAAGTTACCGGTTCGGTTTTGGGTTTGGGTTCGGGTTCAAGAACCCAGTTCGCTGGTTCGGGAAAATTTTTTTTTTGGGGTTGGGTTCGTTTTGGGTTCGGTAATAGAAAAACATATAAAAATCAGAAATATATACATATTTGCAGCAGTAATTAAGTTCAGAATACACCACCATATTAATAGTCAAATAACATAGCAAAAATACACCACCACTTTATACTCAAATGTCATGATATACAATTATAAATTAAAGTTCAAACTTCAAACATAAAAATGTCAAGTGTTTACAATCAGCCATTAAAGTGGCACTCGCGACAAGCACCGCCACTAGCACCGACACTAGCACCAACACTACCACTCTCATGCCTGTGATACTTCAGTCAGAGCAGTCATCATCATCATGCAGCTATGGACTTCTGGAAGCATCCTGTCAAGCTGCCTCGCTCAATATCCTGCACCTCTTGTGTCTCCTTTGTAGGAACTATGCTTGTGTGTAAGGAGGTGCAAGTTTGAATGCACATACACCAGGTCCTCTGCCTTTTTTGAATGTAGCCTATTGTGTTTTATTGAGTGGATGAAGGAGTATGTGCTCCAATTCCTCTTAGAAGAGGATGAACTAGCAACCTATTAAGACCAAATTAAATTAATAAATAGTTAAGAGTAACAAAAATTAACTAAACAAAATTATTAATTAAAATTAAAATTACAAATATAAATTATAAAACTTTGATAAAAAAAATTTATTACAATAGGTTGAGGTGCCTTCAGATTCTGCCCATGGAAGTACCACTCAACTATGAGCATCGACTCGAACTTGTTCTCAAGAGCATCAAGATTTTACCCACTACCAGAGCATGCAAAGCTATGAACTCAACCTCACTGGACAATGCTTGGTCACGACTGAAGAGTCTAATGAGGCTGCCTTGTACCATTGGGCCACTTCACCATCCCTATATGGAGCAACTCTTGATGAAGCAAAAAGTATCTTAGGACTATAATATTTGGGACTCAATGCAAAAGCGAGAAGATGCAAGGGAGTGGTCATTTTGTTCCATCTATCAACCATGAATTCCTGTAGCTCTTTGAAGAACTTTTCTTCAGGATCTTCCTCTTTTGCATTGATGATGGTTTTCATCTTCTCAATCATTGAGTCGATACCATCATATACTTCTCCCAAACAAAGTCTATCCATGTCTGTGTAATGGATCATGCTCAATATAGGCTCAGTGAAACTGACTAGGTACTCAACACGATCCCACCAATTATCATCTAGGATCCTTTGCCTGACCCTATTTGCCCTTTCATTGCCAGATTGCCTCCATACAACCCAATTAGGGCTGATTACCATGGCACAGAGTGCCTCACGAACCTTTATAAGTCGCCTCAACACAATTGTGTTGGAGGAAAAACAGGTCTCTGCAACCTGTTTGGAAATCAAAATTAAAATTAAAATGTAATTTAAATTTACAAAATCAAAATTTAAAATTAAAGAAAATTCAAAATTTTAAAAAAAATCGAGAATTAACTTACCTTCAACAACTCCAATTTTGAGAATTGTCTAAATATTCCTTGTGTCATATGGTGGTTGGTGACAAACATTTGGATGTGTTTTCACCAAAGATAACCCTGCTTGATCCACTCAATTTTGGATCCAATTCTTTTGTAGCATTAGATTGAGGGAGTGGACAGCACAAGGTGTCCAAAAAGAAGTGTGGATACTTCCTCCTCAACCACAACCCAAGAACTCCTACAATTTTGCATTGTCTAAGCAACTTGCACAAATACTTTTGATGGCCCATTTCTTCAATAGCTTGAAAAGGATGTTAGCAATAAATGCACCATTCTTCACCTCTCCTTCACAATCCATTGCTCTCAAAAACATTGCCCCTTTAGGGAACATTGGAATAACATTGATCAAGGGGCGATTTTTTGCATCTTTCCATCCATTAGAAACAATGGTCACCCCTGTTTCGATCCACGAATCCCTTATGGTCTTCAAAGAGTCTACTACATGTTTAACCTCTTTCTCCAATAAGGTGCAACACACCTCAAAACCTCGGCCCTTATACCCCTTTGGAGCCTCATTAATAGATTTCACCATTTTTTGCCAATATGGTGAACGAACAACGTTGAATGCCAATCCATTGGCATAGACACATCTTGCTATGTCTTGATCAACAATCTCTCTTGCCTCATTTTGAAATGAAGCTTCCAACGGTCCCTTAGATCTTTTATTTGAAGAGGGCATGGTTTGCTCTTGAGGGATGTCCATAAATGGATGGCTTTCTGTAGGTGGAAAATAAGAAGGTGGTGTAGGGGGTTTCATGGATCGAAATCCTTTCTTCAAAGGATGGCTTGTTTTACCATTGGTTGCTTTTTGGTCTACCTTTTCTTGCTCAGCAATATATTTCAACACTATATCATCTGGAATGCCACTGTTATCTTCACCTGGACATGGTTTGATGCCTAGTTCAGGGATCCTGCACAAGTGCCCTTTCACTCGACTGTATGAGCTCGAATATTGAACATGGCAATGACTACAAATCCAAACATATCCTCCAGCACCTGGAAGTTGCTGAACCATTTCTACATATTTCCAAAGGGGAGAGTTTGGGTTTGTTGTGAAACGAGATCGGATTGAGCGTGAGGAGGTACCCGTTGCCATTGTAATATGGAATAGTGAATACCCAAGGCACAACATATTGAAATTTTGGTATTGATTCATTGAATTTGAAACTAAAAGACTTTATTAATTTCAAAAAAATGAAAAAATTGAACATGTGTTATAGACATTTAGAGGAATGAAAAGTAAAACAAAACAAAACAAAAGAGTTGAAGTTCATTTGTTAAAAAAAATGTAAAAAAAACTTCAAAAAACTTACCTCTTTTGAAGAAATCTTGCTCTATGATCTTCTTAGCAAAAAATAGACACTTGCAAGTGCTTAGGAATGGCACAACAATCAACTTTGAACAATCTACGATCAGCCTTCAAGTCTATTCCAGCTTGTGCAAACAAAAGAGAAAGTTCAGTAATGGAAGCAAAAAATCCATTTTTCTCATTCACAAATTGGTAAATGAGTATCACTTTACCTATTTCATGTTTTAAGGCAAGTATTAGGGTTAGAAGGAATAAAAAACTCTTTA
The DNA here is from genome assembly GCA_007258455.2 of Sequoia sempervirens. Classification (NCBI taxonomy): domain Eukaryota; kingdom Viridiplantae; phylum Streptophyta; class Pinopsida; order Cupressales; family Cupressaceae; genus Sequoia; species Sequoia sempervirens. Next base: position 25,176 of record VDFB02201539.1, on the reverse strand, counting down.
AAAGTCAAAAAAGAGTAAAAAAAAATATTAAAAAAATGCAGAGTAGTGTGAAAAAATGCCCCTGGGTGCGAAATTCTGCCCAAGTTCGAAAATTTTGATCCCTGTCCGGACCCACGGTCATTGGTCCGAACACTGGCCGAACCCACAGAGGGATTTTCGAACCCTCAGCGAATTTGGGTGGACCGGACCCGAAGCGGACCCAGGGCCTGTAGGGATGAACCCAGTAACTTAGAATTGAACCGAACCAAAGTTCCACTTATGGAATGGAATTATTTTAGGAGAATATAATTATTGATTGATTTATTTTCATAGAATTGCCTTAATGTATATGCAGATTGAAAACACAGGTTTGTACTGCACTACATCTTGAATATCTAGAGGGTCCAGAAAATCTGTCATTAATTATACACAAAAATCAAACATGTTACTGTTCTGTGAGTAGACTAATAAATTAAATGTCCTTTGTAAATCAGAATATTATATGAATAATAGATTGAAGATTTTATCAATATACAGCGAAGCACAAAGTAGTAATTTTATACAACAATCACATTCTGTCTCATCCCCCAGTAATATACCGTGAAGTGTTCATTTTATACAAGAATTACGTCATTCCCTGTCTCATGTCCCATTGCTTTTTAACCCCTCTAATTTTAATCTCCATAAGTGAAACTATAACTATAGAACTATATGACCCTCTCTTCAACTATACAATTATATAAAACATTATTGCAAGTGTGGTGATCTGATTTCCATTGTTCAAGCTCGCGCAATTTCATTAATATGAAAAAAATGAAAATTACCCTCCATAGTAATTTTCACTCTTCTTGTAGCTAAAGTTTAAATTTTATTAATATTACTAAATAAGCAGCTATAATATCACAATTATATTCCTTTTGTTACTAATATGATGAAATAGAGGCAGGAATTCATTATGACAGTATATGAATATAAATGATCCTTCAATAAACTAAAGGCTGGTTTATATTAAACTAAGGACGTAAATGCAATTGCATATCTCGTGCATAAAGTTGAACAAATTATTAGTCAGTAGGCTTCAAATGCGGGCATTCGTGCCCATAAAACTGCCTCTTGCCGGGAATGTGGGAGGTCGTAAAATTCTGTAAACTTGCCAAATATTTAGTTCCTTTGAAATTTCTGAACATTTAAGATGCGGATTCATCCATTTATGTTGGACATCTACCGTGTAGATTCATTCATTTATGCCATTTATGAGCCTCGATCCAATTTTGCTGTACACTTTTTTTGCATCACGTTGAAGATATAAATACATTCAATTCCCTGATTTGCCACACTTGTCTGATGCGTAGGCAGCTGAGCATCCACCATCATGAAGACACCAAGATCTGGTCAGCCCTCTAACCTTTGAAGTTACACCTGGCAGAGACAACAGGCGTCGATTCACTTCCACCGCTTGATAGTGATTGTCTGATTTTTCAAAACTCAGTTATAAATATTTCCCACCTCAAGTTTCTGTTGGCATTGATGTAATTTTAATTAAAAAGGTTTCTCTTGTAGTAGGCTTGTGACTTTATTCTCTAGAATTTCAAAATTGTGCTTGTTGAGAATATAATAGTTTTAATAGAGCTCGTTTCTGAGGAGCCACATTATCACGAGAAATGATTTTTTTCTTTCTTTTACAAATGATATGGGGTATCTGCAAAAACTACGTGTGTTCTTTGTTTGGGATGGGGTGGCATAGAATGGGGGTGGCCTGTTATCTAGGGCTTGAATGAAATGTTTATGTAGATGTAGTTTCATGTAAAAGATAGGATTTATGTAACTGGGGGCAATTTATGTTGGTTATGTCTATGCTTATAGTTATTTTACTTTGTTTTTTAAGAAAAAAATGTTATTTTAAGGTTATACATAGTTGAAGGGGATGAACTTAACTTCACCAAAATGTAAAAAGATTAAAATCTTTTTTTATGAATAAATAATGCATGTAATTGTAATTCGCTTCAGATAGAAGAATTGTTTTTTACGAGATTATATTAATTAGCAGGCTTTATTTCCAATTTAGCTGTAAACATTCACCAATTCAGACTACTTTGTTCAATTCATGTTGTTTACGTGTTGCTCTTTTGTTGATAGGGGTAGCAATTTGTACATTTTTTTATCGATACAATTTTTCTTAATTCTTCAACTTTCAAATGTTGTTGAAAAAATTAACATGAGTTTTTTTACCCTTCTTAAATCCTATGAATTAAATGAAAGGTTATAAAATCATGTTTTAACTTATTTTTATATTTAAAATATTTTAGTGTATTTGTTTAAGATTGTTTTTATTGTATGGTAAGTCTTGTTTAAATAAAATATTTTTATATTTAAAAAATGTTTTAGTGTATTTGTTTAAGATTCTTTTTATTGCATGGTAAATAAGTCTTGTTTGAATAAAATGCTAGTTATTATGACTTAATTAATATTTGATAGGTTGTTGGAAAAAGTGATTCAAAATTGTTAATTTATCTTTCATCTAATTTTTTTTGGTGTTGGATATTGGTATGTAATTTAAATGTGGGGGATTAATTGATTTATTTAAGCAATTAAATATTTTTTTATTTTTTATTTTTTAATCTAATTATAATATGTTGTATAATTTTTTAGTTTAATTTCTTATTGTGATGGTGAAATTTATATACCCACACCATTTCCAATTTAGTTTTGTTTCCACCTTGATGAAAATTTCTTAATGCAATAACATATCAACATGTGACACTCTTGTGTTAAGCTTGATTCATATTCACACCTATTTAACCTCTATTTGTGCTATTTTCCATGCATGTGCTATTGCTGCACCTTTATTCACTGTTTCTTTTGTATATTAACTCCCTAACTTGAAATTAGCTCACTAATAATATTGTGTCCATCTCACTCTAATTTTATGTTACTCTATTTAGTCTTTTTATCCATCACCATTTCAAATGCCCACTCAAGAAAATAGAACTTGTCCTACTGAACATAATTAATTGCAATTTTCTTTTACCAAATATTCTCTAAATCTCCCTATTGGCATACCCATGGCACCTAATGATACAAGTGCTAGTGTTTATGTAAACAAAAAAATTAGTGATACTACAACACAAGTTATTTCCATTAAGGGCATGGTGTGATGGTTAAGGTCTGGAGTCAATATAGGATCAACTAGGTTTAGTGGCCATGTTGGGCTATTGCATTGGTAGTTTTAAATTTTGTGTCAAGTTGGGAAAAACATGTAAGCTAATGTTTGTCATTACCATTATATATATTTAATATACCAAATTTTAATTAACAATATAAAAAAAACAAAAATAAAAATACACAAAATCCTGTTATATTTAATAAAAATAATGTGGAATGTTATGATGCGATACTTCTAGAGTGTCGTGTTCTAAAGTTTTAGGCATGTTATCTTCTATTAATAATCTTAATTGGAACAAATTAAATAAATGGTTTTTGTTGAAGCTTTAAGGTATCTGATACAGACAATACTAGAGAATGAAAAGCTCTCAATTTTTTCTTGTCTAAAGATTTCAAATAATACTAGAGAATGAAAAGCTCTCAATTTTTTCTTGTCTAATGATTTCAAATGCTATTGTGGTTCATTATTGTGTGCCTAAGCATAACATATTACTATACCTATGCTTTTATTGCCCCTAATTTAAATAGTGTGTTTGGTCTAACTACAAGTAATAAAGAGTTAAAGTCATGATTAAATAGTGCAAGGAAATATGCAAAATAGGTATCTATTTACTTAGTTAAGTCATGATTAAATAGTGCAAGGAAAGATGTAAAATAGGTATCTATTTATACTTGTCAAAACTATTTGTGTTAAAACTAGATTTGCAGGTATAGTCCCTTTGAGGGAGTGTGTACTTTTGATATTTACATATTTGTTGAATATTTACTTTTTCATATTTAAGTTTCTATGATTTTTTTGGGAGTAAAAGTAGTATTAGACCTTCCAACAATTTTCACCACCATTTCCAACATACCAAGAGGGGTGTATCCAAGAAGCAACTCAAAATTTGTAATCAAGGATGAGTAGAATGGATTAATTTTAGACTTTACAAAAGAGGTTGAAATGAAAATTCCATCCTTTGGGAAAATAGTCATAAGAGATTATCTACAACATTGAAACCAATAGGACAACATTTTCGATGATGATAATGATGATAATGTCAAACCTTGGCAATCTTGATGCTTTTCTCCTAGATGGTGAAGAGGAAGAGGTAGAAAGTTTGCAATGACCCTACTTTAACCTACAAATTAAAATTCCACAATATTATTTTACACTTGTGCAAGGCAGGCCCATATGGACATAGCTAAGCAAGCTCATAATGACCTTTAAGGTGTAGAGAACAAGAAGGAAAGATGACAAGCGAAATGTCTCCCTACAACATTTAGACTATGTTGTCTATAGTTGTGCTAAAAATTGGGTTTTACAAATCTTGATAGAAACTTGTGAGTTTTGTTGATGCTATAGCCAAAGAGATGAAAACATATGGTACTCAACTTATGCATCAATTTATGAGAGATGTGCCCATGGAATTCATTGAAAAATCAATTTTTGAAGTTGAAGGCAAAGCTTCCTTGAAAGCTTATGTAGGAGATTATATTTTTAATTTGTGTGTGGGTATTTAAATAAAGATTGGAAACATTCCATCTTGAATTATTAGGAATAACTAGTATTGTAGCTAGAAGGGATAAAAAACATATTGAGGCCCTTAGGAAGATAAGTTGAAACCTTTATTTATCTTAACTCACTGATTCTTTTTTCATTTGAAAATAAGGTAGGGAAGAGGGATGATACGAGTCTTCTTATTTAGAAGGCCCTCTCCCTTAGTCTAACCTAACTCTTAAGGCTTTTGATTGCAAACTTTCATCATTAGTGTTTTAAAGCATGGAGCAAGGGTCATTTATGTACCCCAAAAGGTCTTTATATGGTTGACGAAATGTATCAATTTGAGTTAAGAGTTTCAACTCCATAATTAAGAAATAACTAAGCAACTTGATGTTGAGAATCATATCAAAAATATTGGAGCTTTCAATATTTCTACACAATGATCTACTTAGAATGTTTTGATACATTCAAGTTCTTTGTTCATATAAAAAAGACTAGGGTTTTTGCCATATGATAATCCTAGCAATACCCAACACACATTTGATAAGAAATAACTTTATAGGTTGGGCATTCATGTGATACCTCTGTAAATATTCCTATGAGAATCCAAACATTTAATGCTTAGGTGTGCTAAATAATCTAGAGCTAATAGTTGGTCACCATACTCTAAAAGATTTTTTTAATGTTGTAGATGCTCTTTTCGGCTAATGGTTGCAATTACTTAGACATGACTCCATGAATCATCAAGAGAGGATTTTGCATTGAAGAAATAATGTCAAGTCCATACCTCCTAAAGAGTTGATTGTGGTTCATTTTAGACCCATGAACAAGATTTTGGAGAAGGGGCATTTTGGCTTCATGGCTCACCTTTTGGATTGCTTAAAGCAAATGTTATTTCTAGTCAAAATTGGGAATCTGTTTAATGCGTTTCATCTTAAGGTTACCAATGTTTAGGGCCTTTGTTTCGGTAGGTTGATTGACAAAATATACTTGTTTCATTCTTATGATTACTTGTGGGTCCAATGGGTTTAAAATTGCAGACTTCTATTTTTAGAATAAATAGAATAATTGTAAATTGCATGGGATCCCACAATGTATCATTTGTGATTTAAATCAAATCGTCAAGATTACATGGGTGGTATTTAATATGAGTGCATACCGTCGTCTCCATCGAGATGGGCTAACTAATGTAGTGAACAAATGTTTGGTAGGATACCTTAGGATGTATGTTCGGAAAAACAAAGGAAATGGGTAGAATAGTTGTACTTCGTAGAGTGTTGGTACAACACCACCTACTACTTGCACTCAATCGACTCTATCCAAAACATTTAATGGTTATGAGCCTACATTGAGTTTGAATTGAGTTGTTTAGAGGAAAGGTGCTTGTCATAGTTGACACATTGAAACAAATGTAGAATGTTCTTACATATTGAAGGATAATTTGACAATGAGAAAAAACCGTAATGAAGTATCAAGATGACCTACATAGGACATGGCACCACTTTGAAGCAGGTGATAGTCATTGTTCTCTAACCATATAACAATTTGCATTCAAAGAAAGATCAATTACTATATTTGGCATCCAATCATGGACTAGTGAGGATGATTTATGATCTGAGATTTTCAGAGGTCGTGAGGTGTCGTGTGACACGTTATTTGCAGTCGTGGCCAAGAAAGATTTAACATTCGAAAGTTGCAGGTTGCTTATGAACATAAAACTCACGAGCATTTTTCAAGGTCGCAGGTTCCACGAGGGGTTGCGTTTTTAGGCTTTATTAGTCGCTGATCGATCACACTTATAAATCGTGTGACTGAACTCATTGATAATCGTAGCCGGTATGAGTTTCAGAAGGGTCGCAGGGGCATTTTAAGGGGTTGTGACCGAAAATCAATCATTTTTTCTGTCGCAAAAGGTCACAGGTGTGAAGTGCATGAATTTGATAAAATATATTAGATTTCTACAGTTCATATCAATAAGAGTTTGTTGTTTATAAATTAAATTGTGTTTTAGTTTTTAAATCAACGTTTTGGATCACATTCTGTATCAGGATGTAAAAAGAGTACCAAATGTGATTCGAAATGTTGATTCAAAAACTAAAACACAGTTTAATCCAGAAACAACAAACTCTTATTGACATGGATTCAGTTGAGTTGTAGTATACATCAAAGGTAGAAATTGCGGGTGCAGTAGGGCATGGGTTATAGGTATCTCTTGGTGGGTATTATATCAGTTTTAAGTTTCATATAGAATCTGCATTCAATTTTAAGACTTGGAATATTTTTAGAAAAAAAGAGGTTCTCAAATATTTGGGGCATTTTTTTGGGGGGTAGAGGATCAACATTTTTTGAAAAAGTTTAAAGACAGGTTTGTTTTTTTTGGAGGGGTAAGTCAATGGTTGGTATTTAGAGTCACACAAATTAACAATAGAATATTAGCTTTCATTGAGCATTCATTGAGTATCAAGTATGTGACAAAGTCTTGTTAGGTGTAGAAACTATGTCTATTAATAACTCTGATGACTTTGAAAAACATCTTATGAAAGTGCTATTGATTTTAAAATTGTTAGTATAAGATGATCTTGTTTCCAAATCATGATATGTTATATTTGCACATACTTTATAAGATAGCTTAAAAAATAATTATCAAATTTTAGAAAAGGTTTGGGTTCTATATGTCAAAAAATTGTTAGCTTCTATCAAATTCTTTGACAATGTTTTTGTTTGAACATGTCTTAAAAATTAAGGATCTTAGGGATTAGCATGTTGCCATCAACAAACTAGGTGATGAAGATGACATGGTTTCATTGACCTTTAATAGTCTCTCACTTTATTTGGAGACATTGTAGAGTCTTTGAATCTAGTATAGGACACTCAAATCCAAAATTTTGATAAGGTCAATCAACATTTATTGTAGGAGCGAAGATAGTAATAAATAAGGGAATTTACATCCACAACAATTGAAAGTGCTCTTGTTATCCGGTTTAAAGTAAATCTCAAAAAAAAAATTGATACCACTTCTTCCATTCAATCAAAACAAAAACTTTTTTTTTTATTATAAAAAGTTTAGGCATGTGAAAATTGATTGTAGAAAAAATAATATTATCTATCCCAAAAGCAAATAAATGAAACTAATGTTGTAAATATTGCTAAGGAAGACAACAAAGGGCATGTATTGATGATTTGTATAGATAATATTAAAATAGTTGGTTTTTTTTATTTAGGAGCATTTAGACACTTCATGTGTTGAAAGGATTAGTATGTCAAGTTTATTGCTAGTGAGAGTCACAAAAATTTTGTTTCACTTGGTGGTGACAAGTCATGCATATAGTTGAAGAGATAGGAGATGTTAGAATTGCACTAACTTATGACATTTAGACTTTTAATATAAAATATTAGGTTTGTTCTAGGTTTGAACAAAAAACTACTAACTATAAGAAAATATAGTTTGAAAAACACATGTTCAAGAAAACCCCACGAGTCATAAAGGTATTTCTATTTATATTTATTTTGCACGCATTCACATGAACCATGAGTTGTAAAGGTATTAAAAAAAATATTGTATGGTTTGTTAAAAAAGCTAAATCCTTGCCTATTCATCAAAAAAGAAGAAGTTAAATCCTCATTTAGCGAGGTTTACTTTAAGAATTAGCAAACAATAAGACACTAATTTATGAAATACAAATAAAAAGCTGGAATTTAAATCCTATACATAATAGGTATGAGAAGTTATAATTGTTTGATTGTGTATTATGGTTTACAAAATAGGTATTAGGGGTTTGTTAAGAGTTTAGTAACTTTCATTAACAAGTCTATATTTTGTCTTCTTATCTGAACTTAAATTTATAAAGTTTTGCTTAGAATTGTAGAAACTACAATTTAAAAATAAGAAAACATTAAATTTAAGATAAAAATATATAAGTGAATCTCGCCTTTGGGTAAAAAAAAAATCCAAAATGAATCATGTTCAAAAGTGCATAGACTTTATCAATATGCTTACAATTGAATATAGTTAGCTCTCTCATGGCACTACAAGGGTTGTAGTGGCATCACCTTTGGTCAAAGCTCATTCAATGTTTTCCTATAAAAGATGGGTTTGCCCAATTGTTTTAACACTTTTTCCTATAAGACAAATGAGAGACCTTGCATGTTGAAAGAATTAATGCATAAGACTCAAAGTTGTTTGCTTGAAGGAAAATTTTTATTAGATTAGGAATTTTACATTGTGTAGCATTGCTACTAATAACTAGTATGAAATTTTGATATGGTCCATGAGCCTTTATTAAGAACATTAAGGGTTTTATCCAAGTAGTTGGAAGTTCAAGGTCGAGTAAAAAGTGAATAAAGAATATCCTTTTGTGGTTATCCTAGAGGACCTACCATGTTCTCATATTCTAACAAGAATTCCTTTGAAATAAGTCATTTGCTATTTTGTAGTTTGTTTTTTATAAGATAAGCAGCATTTATAGGGTGTCGTGCCCTTCACATAGGAGCCCATAGGGCCAAAAAGGAGCTAGTTCAAACCAACATGAACTAGGAGAAACATAGAAACAACTGACAGATAATTGAAGAAACAACTAACAAACAGCTATAGAAACACAAACAAGGACTAGACAACCCTAGAACCAGAGGGGACCAGCCTGACTCTCATCACCCTAAGTCGCAAAGAAGCAATAGATTTGGGGAGTCCTTTCTTCTTCCTCAGCACAACAGACCAGGAAGACTCAGAAACAAAGTCCTCCCAGCAAGGAGAGGGGCAGATCTTCAACAACCACCTGTAGGGAGCCATGACGTTAAGAGGGAGCTGACAACAAAGAGGAGTCATTGGCAATTGAAGGAACAATAGAGTTGGTCAAAGAGGAGCGAGCAACGTCCGTCAAGATTATGACAACAGATTGAGTCAGTATAGGTTCCACGATAGGAATAGTCGAAATAGGAGCCTAAAGAGGACCATCCACCAAGGGATGAACCACTAAAGGAGGGTCGTCCTCTATAGGAGAATCCGAAGAGGGACCCACCATGAGGTGGTCCGAGCAAGCACTCCTCCACCAAGTAGCAGCACCCTTATGATGAGCAAGAGGGAAACCAGAGGCCAAATGATCAGTGGAGAAACACCTCCCGCACCGAAAGGGAAGGCCTCATAGTCCAACAGCTGCGACCAAGGTCTGTCCTCCACCATTAAGACCACATCACCAAAAAGGGGTTTAGAGATGTCTAAATCAACTAAGATACGAGCCACTGTCGTGTGCCCTAGATCCCAAGATGTAGAGTCAACCTTCAAAAAGCCTCCAATGGAATTGCCAACAACTTAAAAACATGATTCCTCCCAAAACTGGAGAGGGAGATTCGACAGTCGGACCCAAACAAGTCTGACATTCAATGGCTCAGTAAGCGAACTGAAAGAGCAAGACCATAGCCTGATGGACAGCCAATGAATGCCCCACATCCACCCCTTATCCAACACGCAGTCCCGCTCAACAGGAGTAGAGAAGGAAGCAATGAAAAATCCCCTAGCGTTGGGATAGAGCTCAATCTCACCAGAAACAACAGGCTTCCAGGAGGTTGAAACCCAAGCATGGAGATCAGGAAGGGAGGGCCACAAGACATTAAACCTACAAATCACCCCCTTATGCAAATAGAAATCCTCATTCTCGACAACGTCAGGCCCATAGACCACCACAGGGGAGGCCCTGACACAAGGCAAAGGATGAACCCTAGCCGTAGCAAGAGAAAGCTAGGCACGAGCAACATCAGAAAAGGTTTTTCGTTTGCAATCATGCACTACTCTAGTAAAGGAAACCACAGGAGGAGAGGAAGGGTTGGCCCCCACAACCACTTGCAGGCACACACAGGGGAGGAAACTCATCTCGCACAGGATTGCAGGGCAGCACCACAGGGACACCTAGAAGAGGGCTTGCATCGACCGTCAAAAGTCCCTCACGAGTCTGAAGGGTCGCGCTAGGAACCAGCAGCACCTCGCCATTCAAAATATTATGAGCCCGATGGCTCCTGCCCAGCGCAGCAGTCGTCGCCATTTTTTTATTTTGTAGTTTGTTGAAAATGGTGTAAAACATGGATTGTTTATGCCATCTCAAGTTTTCCTACAAGTTTTTTCATACTATTTGTACTTATGAATTAACTTATCTTGATATGACTCTAGATGTCATTAACAAGACCATTTTCATACAATTTTTTGTTGTGGGAGTTTTTGAGCTTTACACCTATGATTGGTTCCATGACAAGACTTTGCATGTTTTTCTAAATGTGGTGTATATTTTGAAAGTAATGATAACTATATGTAAGACCCCGTTTCACATGTGATTAATGCTAAAAATAATTTGTGATATGATTTTCTTAAATTGATGATTAGGTATATTGTGGATGATAAATAAGGTGATCTTTTGGAAAAATCCTTCTAATTTCATTTTGACATTATGTTCTATTGTCACTACCATGAAGGTGGAATACACTAGTATACTATGAAATGCAGATTGAAATTCAAATGGATTATTATATGGCTAAAGTTTAGAATATTTAGCTAATAGATTAATGTGATATACAATGTTACTTATGATCGTGTTGGTAATGTGTAGGAAGGCAACAATGTTAGCATGAGAAGGGAGGACCACCGAGAGCAAATCAAATGACATCTTCTTGAGGATATAAAGTTAATATGTTGATAGATTAAGAGGTGAAGGTTGATATTAAATGTATAATTTATTTTGGTTTGTGATAATATTTAATTATGTGGGTTAGGGGTTGGGAACCCTTACCCAAGTGTGAAATTCGGATGGATCTTTAAGTGGGTCTTTAAAGAGGGTTGTTGGTCAATTTACTTGGTTGGGATACAAATATAAACACCCTAGGGTCTATACCTTAGTGGTAGGGGTCAAGTGGGCATGCAATAGGGTCCCAAGGACATGATTTGACTCTTGAAAAGTCACCATAATGAAGAGTGGCGAATTTTGAGGAGAATATGGGAGGTGAAAAGATTTGGGGTTGTCCAAATGCATGCTACCTCTTTAATGAGAAAAGAATCTCATTGAAGAAGGGAGGTACAATCCACACCTTCCCATCCAAAAGGTTGCAAGTTGAAACTCCTATATAGTTGGATATGAAGAATGGGTAGGGTGTTACCCACTTCTCCTCTTGGAGAACTTTAGTGGAGATGGTAGAAAGAATGAGAGGAAAAGAGGAGTCCATCTCTTTGTGAAGATAGTGATCAAGATGGCTTGGCTTGGAGAAGAATGTTGGATGAAAGAGTTCAATCCCTTCATAAAAAAAAGAGAGAGATAAGTTCCCTTACTTCCATTTCTCCCCTTTGTTTAGTTTATGTAAGAAAGTGGTATGTTGCATGGATCATGGTTGAAATAGAGAAGTAGAGAACTTAGATACATGAGAATTTGGTGCTATGTTATTCTTATACCTTTGCAAAGATTTGAAAGAGACTCCATCCATCATCTTGAAGCCAAGAAAATTCCTTGCTCGGGGGTATGGCTAGAGCCCATGAGGCTCCATGATGCCATTATGGTAGGGTGGAGAGCAAGCCTTATTTAGTTGTATTCCATTCATTGTATTTCTTAAAATTAGTTGTAATATGGAAAACTAGTGATTGTTGTAACCTGAAAGAAGATGGAGAATGAGCAAGCTTTGTCCATTAGCATGTTATTTATGGTTGAAAGTATTTTCTTGTGAATCAAAATGACAGAAAGAGAAATTTTAGTTTAGTAGCATATTCATTTGTTTCTATGCTTTAGTGTAATAATGGAAGATTAATATCTTGTGGAATGGAGAAAAGAATTATCCTATGAGTTGTCACCAAAGAGATGGTCAATTTAAAACCAAAAGAATGGATTATGTTTTCATATACTCATGTAAAGAGGAAAGAGTTTGGATAATGTGAGTGTTAAAACTGTGTGTGGAGTAAAAACAGAAGATGTATATTGCTCTTTTTGCAACCCATCCAATGATAGGATTAGCTGAGTTCACTAGAATTATTTAAGATCTTTATAGAATTGAATCACCATGGCAACTTACCATCTGGAATTATGTCAACTAGACAGGCTCAATCCCATGCAAATTCTTGGGTTGTATGTGAACGGGGTTTTAAACAATAAGCAACCAATTTTTAGCAAATTTAAACATGTTGTCCCTAAAGAAAACTGACATTTTGCGTAGATGAACAAGCATATTTTAGTTATTTAGATGGATTAAAATATAGGTGTCTCAACTCGCTATATTGTACTAACAGAAATGGTATATCAGACTAACGTTATAAATCATAAGTAAAAGGATCATACTAATACTGAAAGCGGAGCAACCACCAATGCAAAAAATAAAAAAATAAAAAAATCTAATATATGGTCTCATGGAACGCAATGACTGCAAGTAGCGTCTTCCATGGAGGTTGCACCAGTGTTGAGCAATGACTGCAGGCAGCGTCTTCCATGGAGGCTGCACTCTAGTGTTGAAGGCAGTATGGTCTAGAATTTTATCAATAATCTCTTTCACATTTTTGAGAGAAAACGCTAGTGCTAAAACCATAGTTATAAGTCCAGTAGAATGGTTGAAATGAAATGAAATGAAATATTTTAATAACGGGCCCACGAGGCCACAAAGCAGCCTCTTATGCAATCCTTGAACAACATTTTCAAGACCACTAAATCGGGGTAAAAGAGAAGACCCTAAACAGCCTGAGATCTTCGCTCGAGATTAGCTCTACGACAGTGAATTTTGATGATGTAATTTGCAGATTTGACCAACCTTCCCTCCTCAAACAAGGTATTTAAGTTGTCCACTTGTAAGATGTCCCCATAAGTGACCCGAATATCTTTGTATGCTGAGCACTCCATAACAAAGTGCCACTCTGTCTCCACTAATCCCATGTCGCAAAAACGACATATTCTTTCTTCCCACTCTTCTTTAGGAACCATCCATCTGCCCGTCTCACATCTAAGACGATGTGAGCTAGTTCGGAGTTGAGCTATCAACATCTTTGCTCTCCATTTAATATTTGCTCCTATATATGCCTTTTCATCATGGTCCCCCTTAGGATTGAATTCTTTGATATAATAGTCTTTTTTTCGCCCTGATTGTTTTGTCCATAAAGCTTTTTTGAATTTTTGTTTCACATATTTTTTTATTTCTTCATTTGAACTTGGACAATCTTGCATATTCACACCCCACTTTTCCATCCATTTTTTGTTTTGTTTCATCCATGTATTCCTTCTTCTATCCAACTTTTCTTTTACGATTAGCTTAGGCCACCGATGGTCGTCCATGTTTTGAACCTTTTGAAGGTAACATAGTAACCGAATCATCGCGAAAGCCTCCAAGGGAAAGGTGCCTGACTCCGCTAGTAAAATCTCATAAGGTATCGTGGTTTTGAGTTTAAGGCTGCTAACAATTAGATGCTTTTGAATTCTTTCCACTTGCCTCCATTTCTGATCTGACATGCTGCTGCCCCAAATTTCGCACCCATATAGAACCACCGGGGTCACAAGTAAGCCAAACAACGTTCTCTTGGTTTTCCAATCCCATAGCTCAGCATTTCTACATCTGTTTTGTAGAGAGTAGAGCGCTTTCCAGCCTCCTTGGATCCTTTTTGCTCTACAAGTTTCCCAACTGAGCTTATAGTGAAAATCTAGCCCAAGGTATTTGTATTCATCTACAATTTCCAGCGGATTGCCCTCAAAGATAAAGCTAATTTGCTGTTTTTTCCTTCTCAGAGAGAATATCATACTTTTGGTTTTACTAGTATTCACTTGCATCCCAACTTCCTGACAAAATGATTCAAGAGCTTTCAAATGTTTTCTTAACTCATGTGCTGTTTTAGCAATCAAAATGAGATCATCGGCATACAAGAGCAATTTTATTACATAATTGGCCAACTGAATACCTTCCCCACCAACTTTGTCTATCCACTCTTCCAACTTGTCAATGTAAAGCCCGAATAGCGTTGGGGAAAGCGGGCAGCCTTGCTTGACTCCAATGTCACTGCCAAAGCACTCCGACATACCTTCATTAGTTCTGATTTTAGCTCTGACCTGCTCATACAGCCTAGATAGTTGATCGAGTGAATTAATTACGAGGTATGGCGGGGGGGTAGACGGAATGAGGAATTTTGTTTTTGGCGTGAGATAGTGTCATTAATAATAGCTGTCATTGTTCTGGCATCGGCATCAGACCTGACAAGTAGGTCTTGGCACTTGCTGTAGTGTCGTGAACCATACTATCTTAAATGCAAACACATCATAAGTTTGGCATTAGACTAGCGTACAATTCATTAGCTACCCTATCTATTGTTAGAGTGTTTGTAAATATCCTTATAGGGTAACAACTTCGTTGGTCAAGGCATTAGTTTGATATCAAATCAAAATGTACAGCTAGAAACATTAAATTCCAGACTTGGGCCCATGGAATAGTCGTATGCTAGGATATGCTATGAGGAATAAATGGAGCTCTGCAAAACTCTTGCTTGACGCGTAAATCTACCTGTAAAGTTGTGTTGGAAACTGAGCAAGGCGAGTGGGTCTATGAGTGATAAAAATAGTATGAAGTAACTAATGTAAAGGTAGCTGGTTCAGAAGAAATTAATGCAAGTGTAAGATACGCAACAACTACTACCTTATTCCTTATGCTCTTTAATAAATTTTGTTTTGGCAATCGATAAACCGGTGTAATCTTATCCTCTAGGCTAGTGTTCATCATAATAGTGTTTAGGTAGACAGTACGCTAGTAATATTTTGAATATCTCATGGATTTAGGTGGGAAGTAAAGGTTTAAACTGATGATTGAAAATGATCTGGGTAGATCCATAGTAGAGTTAATAAATGCTCCTCCTATCCTGGTAACAAGTGTGGTGACTTCGGTACAGAACAATGTTAACTAGCATTTTGGTTAATTCTAAATTTCAAATAATATTCTAGAAACTCAATTGATTAACAGCTGTAGCTAAACGAGTTTAGAGTAGGCAACACGCAGTTGGAACGTGGGTTATCGAGTCCAAATGTTTCCAATACCAAGGTTATATTCCCTTATCTTTGGATACTAAATTTAACATTAAGTGATAATTAAATCAATGCAAGTTTGCACATCAACGGGCTTGAGCATCCCATATCCACTCCCATTAAGCGATAATGATCTGATAATTAGTAATCTGAAGCTCCCAAAATAAAACACTCAATAATCATAAATTTCATCTGTTTAGAGGTGGCGAACATTCTAAGGAAATTTGTTACCAACTCACTCTAAATACTGGCTGAATTACACCAAATCCGTTGCATGCTCGATGGCAGATGCATTGTAGTTGGATTTTAAAAAATATATATATATTTTAAGGAAACGTTATTATATCAGAGAATCACCAGTCTCTTGTGGTCTTGGTCCGGTATGTTCACAATTTAAACCTCCTTCCCAATCCATTTCAATACCAATCCTTAGAGCATCCCCAGCTAAATATCTACTAAAATCATAATTGTGTATGCTTGCATAAATTTTCTGTACAACTGACATCATTAAATTATTTCTCTCGAGATATTCTTCGGTGTATGCTCGCATAGATGAGTCAGTAAATTAACTCGCAATTTGATAAAATTGCCTAAAGATAATTTGGCGTTACCAATGATCGGATATACATCAATTAACTCTCAAAGTTTAATGTGAAAATGAACATCTAGGTAGTGTTTCAAGGTAAAGTAAATACCATTAAGGTGCTGGTAGTAAATTCGTTGCCTCGAGTATTACGCTTGGTATCAATACCAATGCCGAGAATTGTGGGGTTCAAATTTATCCGTGTTTATTGAGTTTTAAAGAGGGAGGAAATTTATCCGTGTCAGAAGTGGGAATGCAAGTGAACACCACCAAAACCAAAATCATGATTTTCTCTTTGAATAGAAAAGAAAAACAACACATCTTTCTTTTTGAAGGTAGTCCACTCGATATAGTGAAAGAATACAAGTATCTTGGGATTGATTTTCACCATAAGCTCAGCTGGGAGACCTGTCGGGCGAAAAGGATACAGGGAGGGTGGAAGGCCTTTTTCCTGCTGCAAAACAGATGTAGGAAAGCGGAACTTTGGGATTGGAAAACCAAGAAAACTCTTTTTTTTTTTTTTTTCACGCCAGTTGTACTTTATGGGTGTGAAGTGTGGGGAAGCAATATGTCAAATTGCAGCTGGAGACAAATTGAAAGAATCCAAAAACACCTAATAACAAGCAATCTCAAAGTTAAGGCCACGGTCCCATATGAAATTCTTTTAGCTGAAGCGGGGGCTTTTCCCTTGGAGGCATCAGCGATAACTCGGTTGATAAGTTATCTAAAGAAGATTGAAAACATGGACAACCACCGGTGGCCCAAAGCGGATATGGAGGAGGTGCTAAACCGTAGAAAGAAAA
Organism: Sequoia sempervirens; assembly: GCA_007258455.2. NCBI lineage: Eukaryota > Viridiplantae > Streptophyta > Pinopsida > Cupressales > Cupressaceae > Sequoia > Sequoia sempervirens. The sequence goes on along the minus strand of VDFB02201539.1, from coordinate 8,160 downwards.
CTTGGATGAAGCAGAACAACAAGTGGCTGAACAAGTGGGACATCAATTTGCAAGAGTGTCCCAACACCAATAGTGAAATAAAAGATTACGTGAAGGAAAAATTTAGGACTGTCATGTGGTCAAATCAGATTGGGCGAAAAAAAGCATACTACATCAAAGAGTTCAACCCGACAAAGGATCATGGTGAAAAAATGTATTTAGGGGCTGCTATTAAAGGGAAAGCGAGGGTGTTAATAGCACAGATGAGGACAGGATCACATCATCTTAGGTGCGAGACCGGTAGATGGAAGTCTCCTAAGGAAACGTGGGAAGAAAGAACCTGCATATTCTGCAATAAGGGGGTGGTTGAGACAGAGCGACACTTCTTCTTGGAATGCATAGCTTATGAAGACATCCGTAAACAATATGCAAATAGTTTGGGTATGGATGATATGCAGCAGTTATTCGAGGAGGATAAGATCAACCAGACGGCCAGCCTTCTAGTCAAAATCAATAGTAGGAGATCTGATTTAGAAAAAAGCATGAAAGAAAATTAAGTTTGGGTCTTGGTCCCATAGACTGTTTAGTCTCGTGGACGTCATTAAAATCTTTCATTCATTCATTCCATTACCGAAAGGAGGTGGGGAATATATCGCCACATTCTTAGGAAAATATTCTTTTAATTTTTAAATATGAAAATGTTTAAGGGAAAAGGTCCCCGTAATACTAGGGAATTTCTTAAAAAAAAAATAGTTCTCTTTGTTTTTATTTTTACCCTTTCCCATAGAGTTCACTAAAATGTAATTTAAAAAAATAATAAAATAATAATAATTTAATTTTGTATGAATTAATATATATTTAATTATATATGTTATTTTTAAATCTTGTAACTATTTTTAAAGGTTTAGAGAATTAAAAATATATACATATAAATATGTTATTTTAGGTGGATAAGTAATTAAATTATTAATGGTTAATATAAGGGAATATCATTATTATTTGGATTAGATGAATAATATCATTAACAAAGACAATTAAAATATTAAGAATAGTTTTAAAATTTGAACAATAATACAATATTAGTACAATAAGAAAGCTATTAAGGGAGATTGGTTGAGAGCATCCTAAAATAGTATGTTAATGAAGGCAAAATTATTTGAGATCGATTATGTAAATATTATTAATTAATGGATGCTATTATCATGGTTGGTAGGAATGCTATAATGGGTATTCTCATAATTTTAAATATTATGTTGCCAAAATATTAATGAATAGCAATAATTTTAACTATATATTAAATTTACACAGTATTAATTTTATATTGACTTCATAGAATTAATTATTTAAGCGGTAAAATTTAAATAAATATTGGAAATTACCATTGCCAATAACATGGTGGAATAAATATTAGTAGCAACTAATGAAATAATGGTAGTACATTCCTTAATACCAAAAAAGTAAAATAAAATAAGAAATTAGAATATTGTAGCATAGATAAAGGTTATAATGGGCCATGTGGTATCGACAATGTAACTAAAATAGTGGCACTAAAAGAGAATTATTCCTTTGGAAAATAATAGGGAAGAATACCCAAGAATAATATGAGCAATGACAATAGTATTTATAATTGATTAAACAATGATAATGTTAATTGTGAAATTAACTTGAATAATTCCCTACCTTATTCTTTAAAAAAAAATAAAAAAAAAAAAAAATTATGTGAGTTTCTCTTGTCAGTGTACTCCCAGGCATGACACTATACTTCATTGGAGGCTCTCACATGTCTCTTTTCTTCTAAAACATGTCTTTGTCATTGAATAAATTATAGATAACATAGGTGTTGAACCCTTTTGATTGTTTCTCTATTGGTCATCCATTTAAGGGATTTCTTTTGGTTTCGTGATGAATTCTAAAACTAAATTGAAGAACTAAAAAAGAACATTCTTTTCATGTATTGTGTGCCTCTACTAGTTTTTGAGATTTACCAATGTGTAAGGAAATCAATTGAGAACTCCTATATTCTTGTATATTAATGTGCAAGATATTTATCTCAATATGAGAATCTTGATTTTTAACATGAATGGTGATTTAACCTCATGCTTCAATACACTTCTATTAAGGATCTAAGCCTTGTGATGGGTAAGTAGACCCTTAAGGTTTCGTAAGTTTCTAATTGAGGCATGCAACTTTAGTTACAACTCCAAAAGTGGTCATTCATTGAATAAAAACAATGTTATAAGGGACTTTTAGGGAGGGCTTTGGACAAGCATGTAGAGGGAAGTTAGAGGTTTTATGGAAAAGAGGAGGACTTTTGTTCTTGTTTTCTTTCTTCCATCCATAGTCTATACGTGAAACTGTATCATTTTCAAGGAGAATACAACCATGCATGAACCATAGTGGCATGGTGGCTAATCTCTTATCTTGGAGATCCAAGAAGGTTTATTGAGATAACTTCTATTCTTTAAAGGAAATCCTATGAGGAAGTTGAAACAACAATGGGGTTTTGTATCACTAGTCATGTTCTATTGCTTGCATTCTTTTGGCGAGACGCAACTCTTTAGCTTCCTTTTAGATAATATGATAAAGTTAAGACGAGAAGAATAAATTCTTGTTGTTTTTGGCAAGCTAGGTATTTGAGTGATGATGCCTATATGGTGAATGAAAGACTAAGGAAAAATCCTAATAGAATAGTGGATTTAGTTTGTCAGTTTTGTAGATTTTGGTTGCATGTGCCTATTTGTTGTGAAACTCTTATACCTTTCTATGATTCTATGGAATCTTGGTTAGAGGACTAACTAGAAAGTCATTTTTAGTCCATTTTCTTTATGCAATACTTGTTCAAAAAAATATTTATTCTATAGACTTTGTAAGAATTGAATGAATCATGTACCCAAATTTAGGGTTGAATTGTTTACTTGTATAGTAAAATGTGATTGCTTCTAAATATCCACATATCTAGGGTTTCACTCCTTAATCCTAGACTATAGAACTATGGTTTATAAATTGAATTTTAATGTCAAATAAACTTCAATGAAATTAGGAGTGTCTTCAAGTCTTGTGGTTTTAAGTACATTGTTAGAACTTGAATTAGTGCGAGCTTATAAAAAACATGTATTAGACGAACCTTAATTGCCTCAAATAAAGGTAATTCCTAATGATGAGATTGATAGTTCTTGAGATCGATGTCAATAAGTGAGGGATCTACCTTATTATAAGATTACTAAATCTTGCAAGGATTTTTTCATTGTTAAGGAAATAAGCCTTATGTTATTGATCTTTATCTTATTAATAAGGTGACACCTAGACAAATTCTTATTATTGTCAACTAATGATGAAATACTAGCATTATTATGATATCGAGACAAGTTGTATGTAAGATGGGTGTTGTGGCTGTGAATGTTGAATATTGCCTTTCTTGTATATGAACAAGTATAAGTTACAAGATTTCAAAAAAGCTTATTTAGTCTGTAGAGGATAATATCCCTATCTAAGGTTTTGGAAAAAAAGAAACACTTGTTCGAAATTGGGAAAACCATAACTTCAAAATTATTATTTTCAAATGGAAAAGAAGTATATTACTTGCATTTTAGGTTTATTACAAACTATTCTAAGTTTTTATGGTCTCATGCAAGCTATTTATAAAATTTATTATATGTAGTTTAGCTTATAATCAATTGTCATGATCTTGAGCATACTTATAAATTTGCACCATGCCTTGGAAGTGTTATATATTTTTTTGCGAAAAGCTAATTGTTATGTGCATAATTAGGTTTGAGTTATAGCTCATGATATCTACATGTCATTACATCAATTAGAATATCAAATATACCCTTAAATCAAGATCCTTGTGCTTGGATTGTGGAATGAATAATAATAGTGCATATTGTTGTAATCTTGTTGAATATCAACTAGGTGTATGAATTATAATATTAATTATCTCTTAAAGTTCATAACACTAGTGCATATACACTAATATTATAGTAATATTGTAGTTGATACCTCTAGATGAAGTCATTATAAATTTGATTTGCACTATCATATTTGGTAGATATGTAAGAGAATATTGAGTACTATGATGATTGAATACATTATTTATTCAAGTTTCCATGTATGAATGATTGAGATACTCATTACATAATCTCTCAGATAGTACAATAGTTCAAGGTCAGTAATCTGGTTGTGATGTGATTAGATGTCACTCTATTTTATGTTGAGGTATGAATGATAACACAATCGAGATAAGGAACCTTGCATTAGTTGTGAACGTAAGGGGGATATTTGAGAGGGGTATTTGTTCATATTTTTCTTGTTGATATTTCAATAATTGATTTGATCTTATGGCAATATTGTTTGGTGTTTGATACATAAATTTTAGTAAGGACCTATTGTCATGGAACACTATCCTTGTACATTATTAGCCTGATCTAGAAATATGATCATTTGATGGTTTGGATTGTTATGTATTTAGCATTATTATGATTGAATTATTTAATTGAAAGCTTTGATATGAAATTTTCATATGTGCACTTAGATAGCTTTAGGGAGACATTTTTGGTTACCTTAGTCTAATATTAAGGTGATAAATTCCACCTTGAGTTTGAAAGTATAGTCATTCCCAACAATACATAATATTAATTCCCAACAGTACATAATATTTTGGTCTTGTTGGAAATGGGTGTATAAGAATTTATATGAAAAAATAAGCAATGAGAATTTGAGTAGGGAGTGTGTGGGGAGAATCTAACCACCTTTTCTATAAGAAGCTACTTTCATAAGGTGGTTTCAGTTAGATAGTTTGACGTGGCAAGGGAAAGTAGTCTATAATTGTATTATTTTATATGTTGGCTTATAGAAGACTTTGAGGTTTGTGTATTATACCTTTTTCTATCTCTTTCTATAATTTTTATTTTAAATAAATATGTGAAATCTACTCATATAACCTATCTAGAACATGGTTCCAATCTCAATATGCTATGAGATACACTAAAGATGCCCATTTGGTATTGTAGTATATTTGATATCTAAACCTAAGGGTATACCCAATGGGGCCCATTAGGCTTACAAATATTATGATTTTCCCTATTTCATTGCAATGTATTAATTGTTATAAAAAATAAAACTTAGATTGTTAAGTCATGCTCATTGAGAATTGTACTTTTAGTCTCAGTTGTATATATAATTATTGTTTCTCTTATTTAATTTGTTAAAAGTTGAGCTAGGGTTTTATGTTTATTTTAAGTACATTATTAAAGGTTGTAATGCCTCGCTGCGCAAACCCCAATGGACAACAACTATGGCACAATTTTATTTTTCTTTAAATATATAATATATAATATATGCATATTAAGTTCCATTACATGAGATTCAATTACATGAATACAAGTTTGTTACCTAAGTCCTTTGGGGTGCATGAGGTAGCATTACATATTCAAGCCCAAAACAAAAAGATAAACAAAATTCCAAAATGCATTAGTTAAGTCCATTCATCCATCATAACTATAACATCGAAGCATACACAAGAGATAGACCATTATGAACAAGATCAAATCTATTTAATAACCATACACATATATACAACATGCTTATATGATGATAACCACTATCTTTTATCACATGATTACAATGATACATTTATACTTTACATCAGTTTCTAGCACAATACATAGATTAGATACATAAGTTTACATCATAAACTTCCCAACACATGTGGGAGTAATCCATTAATACATGAGTATAATTGAAATACATAATTAACATCTAACTACAAGAAAATCTTTGGCTCATGTTCCATCAAGAAAACACTGCACCGTAGGAACGTTGGTGGGGAACCCAACGGGGTGTGTAACACATTCCACCCAACCACGTGGGTTTTAGAAAACCCCACCCCCCGTGCTAGGAGATGACAAAGAAGAAGATTGAAGCTGAGCCTTCATATTTCAAGCTCAAATGGGCCACAATTTAAATAAACATTTAAAATAAGGAACCTAGATCCTCAAGCTCAAATTGATGAAGATTGAAGTTAAGCCTTCGTATTTCAATTCTCAAGTTTTTCCCAAAGATTTCCTCTTCCAGAAGATGTGCAAAACAATTCCAGCCAAGAACTTCCCTAAGAGTCTTTTCCAATTTTTTTTACGAAAAAAACTTCACACAAAATCTTATATCCATTCCCGTGAAAACAAAACAAATATTTTATCCTTCCCATTAATCCCAATATTCTTGTTTGAAAACCCAAAAATCAAAATAAAATAGCAATTTTTCATTCTCTCTCAAGTTTTCGAAAATAAACTGGACATGCATTCATTCTTTTTATTCTTTTCTTGATTTTTCTTTTCTAAATGAAATATTTAAATTTTAAATTTCTATTTTATTAATTTCAACTCATAGTTGACACATTATTAATTATTTAAATATTTTATTCTATTATTTATCCTCAACTTACTATTTACATTAAATTATAAAAAATGTCAAGTTTTAAAATTATAAATAATGTTATTTACACAATTAATTTATTTATCTTTAATTAGTTACATAACTTTTAGTTTAACACTTTTAAATTTTAATAAAGTTATTCCCAATAACTAACTAATAACACTTATTTTAATTATTTAAATTAAATAATACTATTAATCCACCCAAATACATAACACAAACATTAAATAAATAACACAAATACAACTCACGATAGACAACTATCACATAATACCGAAATAACCAAAGCCCAGACACACAATACCACTAGACGCATGATGGGTCGACAGACTTGGGATGAGGAGACTTCCTTGTCATCTTTGTTTCAACATCATGTCCGTTGGGATAATTTAATGTTCACCCCGTCCTGCCAAAGCAGGTGGAATCGAGCCTTTATTCTTGCAATTCCTGCATACAAACAAGGTTGTGTACAACATATATATAAACAAATGCATCACATTGTGAAAAGGAATCACAATGTAGTAGGGCACTCGCGAACAAGTGGTGCTACACTGTTCCCTCACCAAAGCTATAATAACTACAACATCAAGTATAAAGTAACATTGTTAAACTAAAGTGATCACATCATATCATCATGAAATAATTACTAGTCTATTGCATAACAACATAATACTACATCTAGATATAAGCATATCCAGTTAAATTCAACCACAATGTATCATCACAACCTCAATGTCATAAAAGAAGTATCATGAGCAACAAGTAAGTTAAACTATCCAATTAAATCTCTACATCATAGCAAAACAATGTCCCTCATTCCCACAAGAGTACCATCAAAAGTCCTTGTTCCATATTCCTCTTCAGATTCCTTAGCTAGACTACCTACACATTCCAAGTGAGAACGAAGGGGCACTACAAAGGTTGTATTACTAATGCTCAACATTAACAAGTGGTATCTTTATAGTAATAACTCACTTGTATATTACACAAAAATAAGTATTATGAAGAAAAAAATATGGATTTAAGTTTTAGTATGTTAATTCTTTGATAATGGTTCTTGGAATTAAGCATAGCACCCCTAAATTTTAATCCTTGGAAGAAGATTTGGGTCTTTAGTTTTAGGGTATTGGGTAAGGAACTCTATAGCCAAGGCTACAAAATGACATGTACAGTATAATAGTATATAAATGGAAATTTTATTTGGATTTTTTTCTAATTTATGATGTACTCCTTTAGTCATTTATGTTGTCATGTTCAGTAATTTGGGTACTTTATGAGTAAAAATGTTTTATGAAAAGGGCTAACCTTGTGGAATCTTGTGCAACTATAAGTATATATTTTGCACAATATAACTAGAAACTTAAAGAACAAATAGTTTTTAAATTGGGTAAATAAAATTGGTTAATGTGCTTAGATAGGAGTTTTAAGTTTTTTCGTTACAAAAGGAAGGTTGTATCCTCTTTATGTTGTGAAGTGAAATATTTTGGGTGTTGATATATGAAAATTTGTAAAGGAAAATGGTGTGGCAACTCATTTTCAATTTGAATGCATGTTTGCATTTAAGTTTATTGGTTTGATAATTGTGACCATAATTGCATATTATACTCATATAACTAATGACAATAATGAAGTAGTTGAGGTAAATGTAAAGTTGATCTTGTACTAATCTATGAAATGAGGCCTTAATGATATCACAAAACAATGAATTTTGGAAAGATTAAGGTTACTATGTAATTGTTGTTCTACCTATAA